>JAQFZM010000009.1:0-96843 GCA_034695785.1 Galumna obvia
CCCATAGATAACCCGCACACTATATTTTTGGCCCAAAATCCCCAACTTTCTTAGATAAGCCGCGGGGTATCTACAATACTTTAGGGTACATTAAATGTTTTTTTGTTGTTGTAATTAATAAATGAATAAAATTTACATTTAATTCAACTAATTTTAATTTATTGAAAAATCGATTAATTTTATGACAATTTTATGAATTTCTATTCGAATGCAATGAATTCTATTTTTTGATACAAAACACAAAAAATATAATAAAATTACGACGAAATATAAATTTGACAAAAAATGATTGAAATTATAATATAAGTCATTAGTTATTATTATATATTGATTTAAAATATTGTTTTTAAGTCAGAAAATGTTTTCAAATAAGGATTCAATTATTATTTGTCTTCCTTTGCCTTTTCCTTATCCTTTTCTTTTTCTTCCTTTTCTTTATCCAATAATTTATTGAACGCAGTGACAGACGTTTCCACAGTTTTTCGCATTAAATCGTACTGTTTTTTCACAAAAAATAATTAAAAAAAAAAATAAAATCAAAGAAAAGAATTATTGAAAGAATACTTTGTTTTTAGTGATTTCTCGCTCTCTTTTTAAAGAACAGATTTCGTCGTTTTGTTTTTCTGTAGCGACAGTCATCTTCTTCTGACGGCTCTCCAATTCCTGTATATATTCAGTTAATTGACCTGAAATTGATTACAAATATTAGTTGAGTTCTATTTTGAGATTATAATTACTTATTTTCTCTTTATTTGCTGTCAATTCTTCGTTGAGTTTGACTTTTAGTTTCTCATCACTTTCTGACTGATCGATGAGTTGATTGATATCATATATGGTTCCATTTCTTTCATATATCTTCGCAGACAATGGTTTTGATGGATTGTTGATATTATTGTCCGATTGTAGTTCACTTCTAACCATATTCTTAATGGGGAGTAACTCTTTAGGTTCGAGAAGATCTCTATATTGAACTTTGTCCTCATTATTCACTAAAAGATTGAAAGCTTTTCGAGAGAGAGTAAAGTTTGAATTACTCAGAAGTTTAGACACATCTTCAGATAGAATATGTCCGCAATGGTTAGAATCGAAGTAAGCAAATGACAAATGAACGTAATTTACTGCTAATGGAGTCTAAATTGAGACCAAACAAAGGATTAATTGAATTCATAATTAAGAAATTGAAAACTACTTTCAGATCGGGAGGGCTTTTGTCTTCTTTTGGGTTCTTGTGATTCGACACAAGAGTTGAGAGAACATAATGTGAAAAGTGATGAATCAAAGACTCGCGAACCACTTCCGAAGCGATTGACATCTAAAAAGTAATTAACAAAAGAATATTAAGAAAAGGGATAAAATACAAACAAACAAATGACCTCAAACTGATCATATCTTTGATGGTTTAGTGCCTCGTGAAGTGTAATAACAGTCAAATTTTCACTGCCCTTCACATAAACGCATCCATCGGTTACTTTTGTAGGAATAATTTCTTGAGGGATGTCTCCATTCTTTGATTTCTTTGATTCTTTAGGAGACAATTCTGAATCAATTTTACGTTTTGCGGTTCCTTTAGTTTAATAAAGAAAATAAGAATAAGTAATTAATAAAACACTTTAATACCCAACCATTTTGTATGGGTTTTTGTTCAGAATCTTTATCTTTGGTTTCAGTTTTTTCATCAGTGGATTCGTCAATCATTTCTACTACTGATTCTACGACTATATCATTGCTATCAGTCGTGTCTCGTTCTTCAGTTTCTTTGATCTCATCCACAATTTCAACCTCTTTATCCTCTGATTCAGTTTCAGTCATAACGACATCATTTGGTTGAATCGTTTCATTTTTATCAATCAAATCGTCGTTTGAATCTTTGAGGAGCGCCTCCTCATCGATATCCTCATCGATAACCTCATCGATAACCTCAGAATCCATAGATTTGTCGTCAACATTGTCATGAGTTTCGCTATCATCAGTGGTATTGCCTTCTTTGCTAAGAATCCTTTGTGCCCACCAATCGTTTTTTACCTCATCGCTGATGACATCCTCGTCTTCAAGCAATTGAGTAATGATTTGTCGCAATTTACTGATTAGATCAGCCTTTTTAAGACTGCCCTTAAGACGAGCTCCTCTTTTTTCGAGCTCTGCGCGCAGTTCAGCGACTTTTAAATCATTGATTTTTGAGAGCAAAAGTTGTAACTCTGAAGTGTCAACTGAAGGACCAGTTTTATTGCCAACAGAAGGAGTGGCCGCCATTTCCTCAGTTGAATGGTCTGCGATGGAAGTTATAGAAACAGCATTAGGAGCTGAAGGGGAGTCCATTTGAACCTGAGATGAGTCAACAACTGATGATTCAACGACTGGTTCCGATGCTGTGGTAGAACTCAAATCAATCGCATCCGTCGATATGTCAACAGTATTGGAATTGGTCTCAAGAATAGGAACAGAATCCATGAGTTGTGAATCCGATTCCTCGACTTCATTGATATTAGTTTGTGTCAAATCCATAGCAGTGTTTGAATCCGATGAGGGTTCGACTCCTGTGGGTGACGAGTCTTTCGTCATATCGGAGGCCACCTCTTGTCTGGCAGTAACATTATTACTGTCTTCAGCACTAATTGACTCATTTTTATCATTAGTACTAAAAGTAAGTTCACTATTATTTTCTATGTTATCATTAGTTAAAACAATTTGATTATCATTTTCTAATTCATTAATATTTTCGTTCGTCTTTAAGGTGTCGTAAATTCCATCGAAAGCTGACCAAACGTCAGGCATATAAACGCGATTCAATTCCAGATTAGGAGTCAACGGATCAACAGAACTATCACTGAAAAGAATATTTTTAAAAATTAGTAAATTATTCGTAGAAATTGTTTGACGACTAACCGATTGTATATAAAAGTGGCGATTAGTCTCCATTTCCCACATTTTGATAAATTCATTCCCGTTTGTTCTCCAACAATACGAATGGCTGTTCCGATCAAATTTGGTTCTTCAGAATCAGGTCTTCAAATAAGCAAAAAAAATCAGTAATTAATAAAATTATCATTTATTAACTCACAGATAGCCGTCTAAATGAGGATTGAATTTTCCGCCGATCAAAGAGAAACCATCGTTTGAATTGCGTGAAACCAAAAAGGATAGCAGTTTATTAAAGTGTAGAAAATATGATTTGGTTCCGGTGGGAACGGCATCAAAATCAGAACCAAATATTCGTTCAAAAATATCAGACATTGAGGGCAAAGCAATCAATAGTACTTTTACTCCATATTTATAGGTTTGTTTTAAAGCAATTGGCTGTTCAACACAATTCTTCTCTTTATCTTTTAAATCATTTTTGTTGGAATTAACTTTAATTTCATTGCTTTCATTTTTAGATGAATTAATTTCTTCTTTATTCTCACTTTTATCCTCGTCTTTAATTTCTTTGGGAGATTTGGGAGAATCAGCTTTTTTTGAATCTTTTTTCTTGTGTTCGTCTTTGTTTTCTACTACTCTGAAAGATATCGGTTTAGGGATTTCATTGACATTCAAAGAGAAATTTGAATTAACGATAACTTCTTTGAGGTCTGAGGGTATGTGAAGATTAGCGGAATAGCGCTGTTTAATATCGTATACATTAAGAGGATTCTTGAGTATGGCCAGTTTTGGGATATTAACCGGTTCATAGGGACGGCGTCTCACTCGAGCTATTGTTTGACTGCTTATACTACTGGTTGGCGATACGGAGCGCTTATATCTACGCTCTCTTTCCTTTTCAATCCTTTCTCTTTCTCTCTCTCTTTCGCGATCTCTTTCTTTATTTTTATCAGCGTTTCTAAGTTCGCGCCCGAACTCATCTCTGCCTTCTTTCACAGAAACACTTCTATCGCGCGAATCATTTCGTTTACGAATAGAATCTGTATTACGCGAGCGCTCGCTTTCTCTTGACCTGAACTTATCGTCGGTTCGATTTCTCTCCTCTCGTTCCCAACGAGAGTTACTCGACTTATAGCTGTTTTGTGCAGAACTTCGGGGTTGTGTTGACAACAGATTTTGTTGGATTTGTTGAGTGAAGGGAAGAGTCGCAGAAACAAATGCCGAACCTATCAATCAATCAAATCATAACATTCAGAGAAGAGTTGAGAGCGAATCCAATCCATTCAATACCTGGAGTTGAAGTGTATTGCAATTGACTGAAACTATTGGTTTCTGAACGTCCGGTTCCGTAATAACTGGCCAACTGTTGAGCGGCTGCGACAGCTGCCTGTGCCTGTGCTGCCTGTGCCGCTTGGGCTGCCTGTTGTGTCTTATTAAAGTCAAACGACTGTTGAGACCCATAACTCGAGTTGGAAACCGATTGACTCGAATAATAATTGTGCGATGAATTGACAATTGCTGACATTGGATTAGAGCCCTCTTCACGACTTTGTTGTTGCTGTTGTTGTTGGAGCCGATGCTGTAAATAAGTTGTGGCCACTTGAGAGGCCGCAGACTGACTGCCCGATTGAACAGATTGTGAACCACCGCTACGAACAGATGTCTGAACCAAATGGACTTTAGTTGCGTTCCATTTGAAGGGCAAGTGTTCAGAATAAGAACACTCGCAGTAAACCTTATCCCCGACCTGTACGTCACCGCCCTTTACAACACTAGTAGTCGAATGAGTAGTTCAATGCAATTAAGGGTCAGTTTTGGTTCATTTTCTCTTATTTTCATTTCATTTAATTTTTATTTCAAATTATTTCAAATCACAACTCATTTACAAAATATTTCAAAAAATAATTCAAAATTTCTGCCAAAAGTCTAACGAAATATCAAACTTATGATTACCTCAACTGAAAGAAAACGCTGTCATCAATGAAACCGAAATTATCCAACAATTTAGTGACGGTTCCCGTTAGAGCCCGAGACTGCTTTGAGGCGTCACCCGATCCGTCTAAAAACAATTAACAAAATTAACAAAATCTCAATTAATTTATTAACAAATATTGACACCAATTCAGTCAAAATGAAAACTCACGGCTTTGGGTCTGACTGTTGGCCAACATTTCCCAACAATTGGACCAATTCTTGTGTTCTATCAATAAAAATGAATTAATGACCTAAAAGTAGATTTTCTATAAATAATTGGATTTTAATTTAATTAATATTAAATAAAATTAATTAAATAAGACTTCATTTAATGCCTATATTTTCACTTTTTTATTGTTTCTTCTATTAATGTCTTCCCATTGAAGTCATGCGCAGTATATAAATCGATTCACAAATAAATCAATTTTTGAAAATTATTTTAAAATATTTATTAATTTTAAAAAAACTAAACGATTTGATATAAAATACTATAAATTGTCTCAAATTATTTCAGTTTCGCTGAAATTTGGTTCAAAAAATCTAAACTTTAAAAACAAATAATAAATGAAAGAATAAAATGAAAGAATAAAATGTTATTTATTTTATTACATATAATGAAATAAAAAGTACCGAAACATTCGTAAAACTAATATAAATAAAAACCTTTTTATGTTTTTAATGTTAACTCTTTTTAGGATTGAATTTCAAAAAATTTGAGGTGAAGTCAAAAAATCGTAACTCTTATCGCAAATATAAAAACCCTTTTATTATCTAAAAAAGTTTAATCCTTTAGTTTGAATGAACGCTATTTTTGGTTAAAGCTTTTAAACTTTTTGTTTACTTTTTAATGAATTTATGACATCACTTATGGATAGCGAAGAAGTGAATAAAAGTAAACAAAAAGTATTTCTGTAATGTATTGAATGACTCCCACTTTGGTCTGAATCTGATTTATAACCATTTCTTTAGTTATAATTAAATTAAAGTGAAATAATGGGAAGTGTTTCGTCGTGTTGTCTCCCAAAGAAGTCAGACGACGAGATTAATGAGAGGACACATATTCTCGATAACCCAATCGGCTCTTCCGAAGGTCAGTCCATCACTGAATTAGAGTTTTGTTTTGATATGAATTTAATTTTTAAGGATATAATGATTCGCGTTATAACAGTTCGCCGTCTATTGTTTCGCCCACTTATGGCACTATTAATGGACGAACAGAACAAAACCAATTGAATAATACTTTGCATAAATTGGTTGCAAAAGTAATAGACGTCTCTTCAATAGACAATAACATCGAACAAAGCGATTGGAATGAAAGACAAAGGATTTACTCTCAAAGACTCTCAACTATTAAGAAACCACTTATTCTTAAATCCAAATATTTGTCAAACATTTCACCTCAAGGTTTACATTCAATTCATTCATTTAATTAACACTTTATTCTTATAATTGTTTTGATTATTAGCGCCAATAATCACAAGAAATTTGTCTTTTGAGCCAATATCTGATGAAGATCTCAATCTTATTAATAGTCTGAGCGAAAGGGCGGCCGAAGCCGTTCACAAAGGATTTAAAATTCATTGCGAGGAATCATTTGTCGTTCAATTCGATCCTTAATTTGTTCCCTATTTTAAGAATCAGTTCTAATAATTTACTGAAATTATTTGTATTTTTGTGTAATTATTTTTATAATTCATTGAATCAAAAGATTATTACATTAATTAATTGATAAATCGATACTATTCTAGAGAATAATAAAATAAATTTTTAAGAAAAACATAAATATTAATAATATTTATTTATTTTTTTAATTTAAAAAAGATATCAAATGAAATGTTGTATTGAATGAACGATTATTCAAACAATAATTGTTGAGAAAATAATTACAATAATTACTCGATTTGGGCCATAGATTTAGTGGGCACAGACCTTTGCTAGGGTCAAATAAGTTTTTGTGTGAAAACTAGAAATCTAAGCATCAAAAACATGTTTAGAGTTAAACTATGGTTTGCTTATCTTAATTCATTCATTTATTTGATTTTTGAAAATTAGTGATAACTTGAAACGCGTTTTTGACGCTTAAATTTCTAAGTCAACCTCTAAGGCAGGGATCGGCAAGGGGGGGGGTTCATGCCCGGCACCCCCCTAGGCCGAGTCGGCCGAGCTTACCCCCCCCCCCCCCCTAGGAAAAAGTCCGGAATACCCCCTCCCCAGAAAAATTAGGCAAAAATTGAGAAAAAGTTTAGAGAAAAATCGACAAAAAGCTGTAATTTTGAAGAAAAATAACAGAAAAGTTTGTAAAAATGCATAAAATCGTCAAAATTACAGTTTTTAAGCGATATTTTTTGCTCTAAACTTTTTGAAAAATTTACAAAAATGCCTTTTTTATCAAAAATTTTTAGTTTTTTGCCTTAATTTTAATAAAATAAATTAAATTTAATCAAAATATTATAAGTTATAAATATCATATAAAAACGTCTAGACGTGTTTAAACCTATTTTTATGCATTTATAAGCGATTTTGAAAAAGTGCCCCTCTACCCCCCCTAGCCATAAATTTTGGCTTACCCCCCCCTAGGGTCACTGACCTTGCCTATCCCTGCCTCTAAGGCTAGAGTCTAAGCTAATAAATTAGACTTTGAACTAGAGGACGAAAACGGACCGGACCGGACCGGATCGGACCGGATCTCTGCCTCTAAATTACGGATTCGGACCGGACCGGATCGTGCCCTCTAAAAAGTCGGACCGGACCAGACTTTACAAGTCCAAAATTTTGTAATACTGGTAGAATAGACAGTAAAATATTATTTGTTTTTCCAAAATTTTTCATCTTTGCCTAATATTGTTTACATAATTAACTTAAAAAATATTATAAAGTGAAAGAAAATTCATTTTTGTAAGAATTAACCCTTTCACAATAGACGATTAAATATAGTACCATTAAAAAATGTATTGGGAACGACTTTTATACATGAACAGGAATTTTAATATAGAATTCCTGTAACCCATTACAGGAATTGATTTAGCATAATTATTGATAAAAATTTAATTATTTTTTATTAAAATTAACTAAAACTCGACTAAATCTATTATTTTCACCGAGTAAAATTTTATAATTATAATTATTAATATATTTAAATAAGACTATTATATGACCCCGTATAGTCACCCACAGAGAGTGATCGGTAACCACTCGTAACCATATGCCGCCTGAAATTTCCTGTATGCCCACTAAATTTTCCTGTAAGGTTACAGGAATTTTAATATCAAATTCCTGTAACCCCATACAGGAATTGATTTAGCAAGGTTATTAATAAAAATTTAATATTTTTTTGTCATAATTAAGTAAAACTCGATTAAATCTATTAATCTTACGGAGAAAATTTTATAATTGTAATTTATAATTTAACTAATTAAAACTTTAATATGAGTCCCTATAATCACCCATTTAGAATGATCGGTAACTACTCGTAACCATAAGCCGCCTGAAATTTCCTGTAAGAGGTTACAGGAATTCCATATTAAAATTGTTGTTCATGTATTAAAGTCTGTCCCAAATGTATTAAATGTTATCTTTTCGATCAATTTTTAATTAATTTTAAAAGTGAATGTATTACCTTTAAAAATAATGATAAAATGCCCACTTTTTATTTAAATAATTTTTATATTATAAATTTTGGACCGGATCGGACCAACAAATTTTTGGGAACGGATTCGGACCGGAGCGGATCTTATCCCCAAAAAAGTCGGACCAGAGCGGATCGATGATTTTTAATCCGTTTTCGACCTCTAATACATACATTGAATGTATTGTATGGGAATTAGAGTTTAGTTTTATTCAAAATTGAAAACTGAAAACACACACTTATGAACAAGATTCATTTATAATTAATTTTAAACAGATTATAAACAACAAAAATATGGTAAAATTTGCACAAAAAATAGAGAGAATGCCGTAAATATTAAAATTATTTGTGGAAAAAATGTAGAATATATTCAAACAATGCATATGAAAAACGAAGAGATAATAATTTTATGAATTCTTCAGTTTAACACTAATTATTAAAACATTTGAAAATGTAATAAATAATTGACTGAAATGAAAATCAGTTTTACTTTACTCATTATATTTTATATATTGTTTACAGTATTTTGTGGTCTTATTTTCTTTTAAGATGTCTTTACTTAAAAATTTCATACTTCTGTTCAGTTTCTGATCTTGGTATTCCTTATTTATCGATAACAAAATTAATCAAGGAGAATATTCATATTAAGTCTTTAATTTTGTTTTTAGTAAATTCTAGGAATTCCATAATAGATTTAATTAAAAATAACAAAAATAAGCTAAAAATCTATACGTTTGAATCTTGGTTAATATAAAAGAGGGTAGCCTTAGGTCTTGACATTGAAAGCAATATTAGTTATAAAGAATTTGTGGCAATTCTTTTGAATGAATGGATAAAAGCAATTAAATCAACCTTTTATTTATTTATTCGTAAAACAACGTTAACTTAAATAATAATTACAAGAATTATGTGTTTTTTGTGTCGATGTTATGTCAAAACAAAATGAAATTCTCAGAAATTCGACAAAAAACAAATCGCTATCAAAGTTTAAAAGAGAAGTTTCTCTTACAAAAGAAGAACATTTTTATAGATTAAATTTCTTTATAATTAATGTCACGAAAATTAATGCATTTATGCTTTAAAATCGTGTATTTCAGAGGAAATGCATTTTTACATTTAATTAATATCGAAGAGAGAGATAGAGAGAAGAGCTTTGGTTTTGGCTCAGATTCTTAATTATATTAATTATAATATACTTGTATATCATTGTATATATTTATATATAATATTTATATATTTATAGATTATATATAACTAAACAATTTTATAATAATAATCCAAATAAACTCTAAATATACAAAACGAGAATAAAGAGTGAAATTGATTTGGAAGACAGGATTACATCAGTTTTGTATCATTTTTTGTATCAGTTTTGCATTCAATGAGTAAATTCTTGTGTTTTTTAACAGTTTTGTTTCAAAGTGAAGACAATCATTTAATGGATCATTTTGTAAATAATTAACAATCAGAGGCCTATAAAGGATATGTATTTGTAATAATGAGTAATCGCGAAAATGTTCATGTTAGATTTTGTTTGCTCTTCTCCAACCAAAAAGAAATAGTATTTAAGTTAAAGTTAATACTATTTATTATTAAAACAATTAATGAGCAGTAGTTTAGTCATGATTTTCAGTGAGAATTTTCTTTATTACTTCTCTTTATTTACTCAAAAGATTTATATAATATATGAAACTTAAAAAGTCTAATGAAAGTGAAAATAATGAAAGTAATGAAAATTCTTGTTCTCCATTATATGATTCTCAATATAATTGTAATAATAATTAATAATTATTTTAAAATTGAGAATTAATTTAATGCGTGAATTGAGATTTGTTTGGTTTGGAAGCCCTATTCAATCAACAACTTTAACACTTTGTTTTGTCTCAATTAATGATTATATAATAACTAAATTTGTTTCAGTTCTCTATTAATTTTTTTTTTCGTTTTATAATCTATTGTTTTTGTAATAATTATAATAATAATTACAATTAAAAGATTATTATTATAATTAGTAAAACAATATATTCTCTAATTTGTTCTCAAATATAAGACTCAATAACCAGAAAAAGGCAATCAATAGATATTAAATATATTTATAATATATAAGTCATTTGACAATTGATTTTCCAAAATAAATAAAAACTAGAAAACAGTTTAATTATAGACAGAAATCAATTGCTTTGTATGTGTTTTGAAGAATAGTTTACAAGAGATTACAAATTAGTTTTGTTTTGGAAGACTTAAACATTTGCATTAAAATTATGTTCGGTTCGGCTCTTCTGCTAAAGTGGTGGTTCCCTAACATTACCTTTTTTTATATATTATGGTAAAAATCATATATATATTTGTTTTGTAACATTAATATATCATTTGATTGTTAGTTGTGTTGAGATTTGTCTCAACACCGAAATGGAAGCCAAAAAAGAGCTCTAAGTTTCGATTAGATTTAGTATTTCTTAAGCCTCTATAATAACTGGTGTTATGTTGTGCTGCAGTTATGGCATAACTTTTCACTTCTTTTACGAAACGACTTCTGAGAGAAAAGTGTATTTAACATAATATACCAAAAAATTATATGTTAGCCATCGTTAGACGGGTGTCACTGTAGTTAAACCGGACTCTTTGAGCGCTCTCTGCCTTATTTGTTGTTCGATATCACTTATATCTGGTCTGAACAGTGCTTTCGTTTTCTATAAGTTTTTTAAAAATATATTTTTTTAATAATTGAAAACTCATTAAAAGAGTTAATAATTACTTCAGCGAATCCTCCACTTGTGTTCACATATATATAAACGGCATAACCAGGAATGCAAAGCATTGAAGATAGCGCTAAAGACCATCCGATCATTTGGCCCCACCATGGGTATTCATAGTTGACATATGTCAGAGGCTGGTACTGCACCAGACTAAAGATGAACACTCCCTAAAGCATTAAATAAATCAATTATAAATACAATATTCTTTAGTGATGACCCAATTCTGTGCTCAAAGAATTCTAAAATTAATAGGGCTAACACTTAACAAATGGTCGTATGATAAACATTAACTATTTTCCAAATGATCCAGTCAAAAACAAATTTAAATTATCGATCGAATCACTAAAAAAAATGTGTGAAAAAGTACTCACAAAACAGACTGCAGGGGTAAAGAAGTACCAGCAGAGTTTCCACCAAATGCACAGGTTGCCGCCAATCATGTCGTTAAGGTTGGCGTAGTATCGACTGACTCCTGTCATTCAAACAAATTGAATATTAGATCAATATTTGCAACGAAACGAAAAATAGAAGAAATGAATAATAAAAGTATTGTAACCATAAGACCAGGAAATGGCTATGATTTCGAAAAAGACGAGATAGAGGAGAGCAAATCCCGACGCTGCATAGTGATTGAATAACTCGAACCAATATATACCGCCCTTTTGTTACCAATCGATTCCAAGTTATCGTCAAATAAACAAAAATATGTCAAAAGACTTGGATTTAGAATACAATCAAATGACTCACTTCGACAATGAATATAACTCCGATTAAATAGGATATAATACAAACGGCCAAAATAAACAGCTCTTTGTGGGGACGAATGCGCGGCCACTCATCGATCACTGCTGTGAAGAAGCCCTCCATTGTACAGAACTGACCCAATCATCAAAACAATATTGTAATTCAATTGATTTTCACTCATTTCATCACTGATTCACTATAATTCTCATAACACGAAAGGCTTTTCCACTAAAATAATTATATATATCTAATCATATGAGTGACTCACTTGACTGTCCAGACCTAACATTATAATCATCAAAAAGAAGAGAGTCGACCACAACGGAGATATTGGTAGTTGTAATGTTGCTGATGGATATGCCAGAAATGCCAAACCCGACCCTTTCCAATAAACATTTAATTTAGTGATAAAATATGCTTTTTATGTCCACTTTTTAATTATGATTTGAGACATAAGAATAAAAATATAATTAAATAAAATTTTTTATTAAATGTAATTCTAGAATGAGTTTCATTTGACTCAAATTCATTGCACAGAATAAGAAGCAAAAGAAAAAATTCCTAATTTGTAACTCTTTTGAAGACAAGAGTTGTGAGCGATTCTAAGTTAGTATTAGTAAAAGAATTCGTGTAATTAAAATATGTTTCAATAAGATATTCAACTTACCAGAAACAGCCACCTGTTCCACCGGCTTATTCTGTTCTTTAGCCATGAATCCTATGATACTGAAGACAACAAATCCGGCAAACATTGAGGTTCCACTGTTTATACACGAGATTATTAACGAATCCCTGGATATAAAGATAGCATCTCAACCAACAAATACAAAATAAAAGGCATTTCTCAATAGTGTATACCTGTGAACGTTATTATGATATTTATTATAACTGCCTAATGCTATCCACGCGCCTAATCCCAGTCCATATGAGAAAAATATCTGTGTGGCCGCATCACTCCATACCTTCAACAAACAATTTCAACATTTTTTAATTTCCAAATACTTTTTTATCGAAAGGAGAGAAATATAACATAATTTCAAATAAATGACAATTTATTTGTCGAAAGAGGTTTTGTGTGAAGAAAATCAATTCAAATAAGAATTAGTGAACATTACTTGAGAGTCACCCAATCGATCGAGTTTTGGTGTCAAATAATACATGATTCCATCCCAGGCACCGGGAAGTGTTATACCGCGAAACAGAAGAATTATGAGACAAACATATGGAAAGATAGCTGTGAAATATACGATCTGTCAAAATAATATTCTCATTAAATACAATATCTTTTCAACAAATCCTTATTTACAACGTTTTGAAAATAAAATTTCAATTATTTTATTCCTGTTTTTAATCGATTAAACGATTCAAAAAGATTTTCAAAGATTTCATTAAAATAAAATAAAAGTTCATTTATTTAAGGGATGAGAATTAGCGGCAAAAGAGTAAACAGTAATCAGTAATTAATCTGAACTAAACGGCAAAATTGCTTTTTAATGTCTTCACTATTTGTTAAAACTTTGAGAAAATTAATTCTGAATTCAATTTCAAATACTTTTATCTCCAAAATTAATGAATAAATAATGAATTGAAAGTCAAACACTTTAACCATTTGTGTGTTTAGTTAAAGTCTATAACAGAATGAAGAGAATGAAGTAATTCATGTATAAAACTAATTAATACTATATTTACTACTTTTGATACTTTTATTATTTATAAAAATTTAACTCTAAATCTATTGTTATTTTTATTCACAATTTTCATCAAAAAGTATTCAATTTTTACTCAAAAGTGAAATAAATTGCATTCTTTTCGAAGCGATTCTCAAATTTTCGGAATTCCTTCAAATTTGACAACAATTTTAAGCGACGATAACTAAAATGGTTTCTAAAAATATTCTATGTTTTGACCTTGTACACCACTTAACCAGTTTGCAAAAATGAACATGTACATTTTTATGACATATTATTTACTTCTCTCAAAACTTTGAATAATCTCGTCATCGAATTCATCAAAGAATTTGAATGATGCCTACCTTTCCGGTCCATTTGACCCCTTTCCAAATAGCAAAGTAGCATGCCACCCAAGCTATGAGTAATGTGAATGCCAGTGGCCAACGCACTGTTCCTAAATCTCCCATTCCTGGAGTGACCTGCAACACATTCTTTCTAGAAATAAAATATTAGTCAGTTTTAAATGTTTGTATAGAATGACTCAAATGACTCAAATGACTCACTCCCAGTATTCCTTTACGGGACTCGTATATAAAGATGAATTAATCCTACAAATAGGGTTATTGTTTCCCTGTCTCATAAAGCACTCGCGCTCAGAGGCCGCCAAATCATATTCAGATTTACACTTTGGAGAGTTCCAGACATTGGAACATCCTCTCCAGGGCACATCTATGTCCAATGAATTGTATAAATAGTATAGAGCCCAGGCCAACACCACTATGTAGTATATGTTCAGCCAGAATGCCATCACTGCAGCCGCATAACCCACTCCTAACATCGATATTACATTTAATATAATAAAATATTATTTTTAATCATTAAAATAAATCACATTTTATATTAATATAACTTATATTATAAACCATGCATTTTGTGTTACACTTATTATAGAATTAAAAAAATCTATTTATATCCTATTTTAAAGGAATAACTGTTTATTTCATTATAAAATGGAAGTTAAAAACAATTATTTTTATTACAATTATTTCGATGACATTAAAAATTTTCCATTTAATTGGAAAAAGAAAATGTCAATCATGATTTATGCTAGCTCAAACTGACATTTTATTAAATAATCTTTCGATGTTTTATCAGAATGACCAGGTATCAAAAATATTTGTTGAAAGTGAAAGCCAATCAATCAAAGGGCCAATAATGCCAATGAATTCACGACAGGAAAGCCTTCAAAAGTTGAGTCCAACACTTATGGATAGTTCAAACATTTTGGGAGAACAGCACTCAATCATTCATCTCTTGATTCAAAAAACAAAAGTAAAGTATTTTATGGAAGATTTGGATAAATATTAAATAATTAGTCAATAAAAACAACGAAAACGTATTGATTTGAAATTTTATATAATAACTAAATTTAGTTCATTTTAATTATAAGACAATTTTTCTTCGATTATCAATAAATAAAAATATTAAGTTTGAACTGTAAATCATACTTTTATACAAAAATATGTTTACTCATTACCAGTGATACGCGATTATGGACTTTAAAAATTGGTATTACGTCAATGTTTTCATTACTCATTATTCAATTATAAATATTTCAAAAAATTATCTAAAATTTCATTAAGAACTTCAGAGTTTTTTCAATTATTTTAATAATAACTAATTTATTATTTATTTAATAAATATCTTCAACTTATAAAAGTCATTAGTCCCTAATGTTTTTTATAATTTTCAAATTAAGCAAGTACATTAAAAAAATATTAGTTAGAATTTTGATTTTTTTAAATAATTTTCCTTGATAATCCTTACATTATTTAAGAAATACCTATTCATTTTAAGAAATTTGAATATTTCTGCATGCTTAAATTTTATAAGGACTGAGCATGACACTTTAAGGGTTTTTGAAATATGGATTTATGAATTAATTGCACTGCTAAAGATTTAAGACAATTTTGTTCTTGTTCAATTTAAACTTGTGGAAAGTACTCTTTTTGATATCCTTAGAAATTTCATTTTCAGATAACAGTCACAATTAAACAATGGTATGAATATTAAATATTTAAAATTTTGTTGTATCAAGATCAATTTTTGAAAGTATTGGATATAAATTCAAAAAAAATCAAAAAAAATGTTCATTAATTTTGAGTTTGAATTCAATATAATTTGTGTCTATACTTTTTGTTTAAATACTCGAACGTGTTTTTAAAGCAACTACTCTTTAAATAGTGCTAGGTTAAACTTAAAGAAGTTATGACGAATTTACGAGTTTCCACTCTTAACGAAATAATTGTATGAAATATAAAAATTATGAAAAAATTGTTAAATGCTTTAGTTATGAGTGTCTTATATTTGAATCAATATTTTATGAAGAGTTTTGAAAAAATTGATGTAAAGATTGTTTACATTTTGATATAAAATTCAATTCATAACAAGAGTTTTATATAAAATGCTTATTCATTCGTAATTTTTCTCAACAAAAGCCAAAAATCAGCAAAAATTAGAAAAATATCGATATTTTAAAAGCTGTTCGCCTTTTGTGTTAGATTTTAATATATACACAACTATTAGCTCTGAATATGTTTTTTTGTTAAAAATATTAATTTTTATTTAATATTGAGAGGGAGAGGGAGGGAGAGAGGGAGAGAGGGAGAGATGGAGAGAGAGAGAGAGAGAGAGAGAGAGAGAGGAGGGGAGGGAGGGAGTTATACAAATCAGAGACATTAATCATATTTTAGCTGTTTTAAACTGTCAATTATGACCAGAGCTTTAAAATATATCCTCATAAGCAATGAGCGCATGAAATGACCAAAAATGGAGGGTTTTCTCGTCAAACAATTAATGATTTCTTTTGTAGTTTAAATGGTTTTCGAACTAAAATACCATTAAATGTTGACAAGTTTTCCCAAGTTTATATTATATTAGAGTCAAATTCATTATATTTTTATGTTTTTTTGAAACGAAATGTTTCAATATTATAGTATTTCAACTATGGAAGTCATAATTATTTATTAGCAAGTACAATTTTTGATACAAATATAAACGGAGTACATTGTGTGCATCACAAGAATAAAAGACAAATTCTTACTTATAAATGAGTTATAAACAAAATGATAAGAATTACCAAATAAAGAGCTATGAAAAACATACAGAATGTGTAATAAAAGATCAAAATCATCAAGTTAAATTTTATCTCAACAACTTTAGGAAAAATATATAATTAATAATTTCTTTTTAAATCCAATATGTAGTCAACCCTCAAATCAGATTTTCCTGCACTACACGACTGTCTTTCAAATAAACTGATATAAAACCAAAATAGCATTTATTGATAAGCAAGCAATGAGTTTGAAAATGAACCAATTCGTTAGTGAGTGATATACTATTAATGTTTGGTGATTATACACTGATTGTATATAGCTTTCTGAATAAGAGAACTCAACATTTATTTAAATTAATTCTTTAAGAATTAAATAAATTCTTTGAATCCTGAAAGTCATGAAATTTAATTTGAAATGAAATGAAATAAAGTGTATATTTTTGAGTCGAAGTAATCGATTTTCAAAATAGAGTTATGAATAAAGGATTGATTGATAAGTAAGTAATTACTAAGAATTGTAAGGATTATATGTTTGGCTCTCATTTATATCAATTCTGACCCGAATTTGGCTCAAATGAAGTCATTATTTTAATTCAATGAATGCTTTGGAATTAGTTTCCATTTAATCCTTGGATGAGATAATAGTCTTATTCTGAATGAAAATGACTTTTAAATTGAAAAAAGATTAACATTTTATTATACTCTCAAAACTCACTTTAATAATTGTTTTTATAATTAAATTCGATGTAAATGAATGTCAATAAAGTGTTTAAAATTTTAGATTTAAGACAATGAGAGATGACTTAATTAAATAATATAATTAATAATTCAGTAATATTGACTATTATCAAAATTGAACATGTTCATAATTTACTATAATTTAAACAATAAATTTTCAGAAAGTTATAAATTGGAGATAAACTATTTAGTTTTTAAGTAAAATAAAAGCTTTAAATGCTATCAAAAATTGATCAATACTCACAAAACAGTGTAATAGAGATATATTATCAAGAAGAATTATCATATTGTATTAGTCAACTAATTATCCAGATTTTATTAAAGGAATTAATTTAATGGATATATTTAAAAGTATAAATTTAAAAGAAAGAAGTTTTTATTTGATTATAATAAATACATAATAAAAATAACGACAAGACATAAATATTTAGAAAATTATCATGGGTAATATAAAATTGAATCCATTTGTGTTAAAAAGAGCTAGTTGTCATAAGATATTTGACAGTAAAGATACTCTTTTCAAAACAATTTAATTGATAGACTATCTCCATATATCTGATAGATTCAAAAATAGAGTTTTTTGACTAGTTCATATTTAGATAAATTCAGAATATGACTAAATGATAACTATATGTAAGAGTAAACATTCCAAGAGTTATGTTTTGATCCATTTATAATTAAAAATTTGTCGTCAAATATAACTGAATAAATACAATAAAATTATTTTCAATGAATTGAAAAACAGTTTGAGAACATAAAACTATTAAAAATTAAAGAAATTTAATGATTATATCATTATATAAGGTGTTTATGTTTTATTGTTCAACGTTTGCAAAGCTATATCTCCTAAATTACTAAACATAAGGAAGTGAGCATTTTATATACTCATAGAATTAAAATTAAATTAAATTTGTTTTATTAAAACATTGATGAAAAATTTTAATTACATTCTTTAATGTGAAAGCCTATAATCAAAGTTAATTGTATTTCTTAATTTTTTTTATATATAATAGATTAATATTATAAAGAAAAAAAATCAAAAATCCTTTTATAAAATCTGTGAAAAATTGTAAGTTTTAGTGATCAAGAATTTAGATATATTTTCATTAATCGATTATTTAGTGATTTTTCATAATTTTATTAAATATATTTCCTTCCATTAATAAAATTATTTCTGATCATATTTTCTTTGAATTCTATCATTTCATGAAATAATTTTCATAAAAATCGAAAAAATATGATAAAATTTATATAAGATTATTATTTTTAAAATAAATTTCTTGGAAATATTAGATTAAATGATATTTAATAAAATTATGATATTCACAAAAATCTCAAAGATTCTCACATTAAAAATCAATTGAATTTTCCATTTTTTTTCTTATGTTTCCTAAAGATATGGAAGAGAAGCTTCAGTCTAATAAAGGCAGTTTTATATTAAACCTAAAACATCTAGATAAACATTTCTTACAAAAGCTCTAAGAAAATCAAATTTTAATTTAATAATTAATTATTAATATTTAATGATTAACTCAAATGAATAACTCTTTTATTGTATTTTAGAAAATATTTAGAAAATTATTGAGAAATAAAAATATACAGTTGACTACAAATTTAACTAGGACAACAAAAACAAGCATTATTTCCTAAACTATTTGATGAAATTGAATAAAAATTTGTTCGCAAATATATTAACCACTAATTGATAAATATGTGCTTTTATTATAAACACAAAAAAGGGTCTCAAAAGTTTAAAACTACATTTTTAAAATTAATCATAAATTGATGATTTAATTTTGTGAAATTAATATTAAAGTGTCTGACAATACCTTTAAAATGAAACTAAAAACCATTAAAATTTGTTAAGATATAAGAAAATTGGGGTAAATTGTATAACAATTTTTGGTCAAAACATCAAAAAGAGTACCATTGAAATTTGGATCAGGTACTTTTTTGTGATTTTAGAGTAGAATTTAATAGCAAGAATAATTTTGTTATTTGGTATTTCTGATGGTAACTTAAATTTAAAGTATTGAATGTTTAATTTGAATGTTTCGTATGTAAAACATCATTCATTTAATAACCCATCGCTTAAAATACAAAATAAGTATTTAAAAAGAATAAAATGTTATAAAAGAGTTAAATGAAATAAAAATCAATATTTTTAGTGTTGAAAATTATATAGAATTTATTGGATTTTATATAAAAAAATGTGTTGAAATGAAAGATCATTTTCTTAAAATTCTTTGAAATTTTGAAAAAAATCGAAATTAAGTTTAGAAAAGAAAATTAAGTCTTAATTCAAGTTAAGGTCGAATTTAAAGAATATGTCGAAAAAAATAGTTCTATAATTACTATCCAAAGATTTCACTGAAATTCTTGAAATTCTCTTTCGATTTGTTAAAAAAAAGAAGAAGAGTTTGACTCACAATTCAAAAGTTAAGAAGTGGTCAATTGTCTAATTAACCCAAATTAAAGCTTTCAGATATAGCTGACAACAGACAGTGATTTCATTTATATATTGCTATCATTTTAATGGTTTCTAATTTAATATCAAAAGTTTTAAAAACTGTGCACGTTAACAATTGAATATGAAAAAGATATACTCAATATTCAGATATAAATATGAAAATTAGAAAATAAAAATAGTTTTCATTTAATTTATTTGTTTAAACTTTTAATGACATAATTCATATCCATTTGTCACTACATTTTATGTATATTTTATTTATAATAACAGAAAATTTTGTCCAAAGAATCGAGTGATTTGGCAAAAATAGCCAAAAGGCAAAAAATCTCAACAGATTTATTACTGTCCATAGACGCTAATTTTTGAGGGTCTCAAATTGCTAGGGTGATATTTTGGCAATTTTGTTCCTCTAAATATTATTATTAAAATTAATCATAAATTGATGATTTTATTTTGTGAAATGAATATTAAAGTGTTTTCCTATTAAGGGGTATACCGGAAAACCACCTCGACCATCTCCGATAATTTGAACATGATATAATATATAGGGAAATGTCATATATTAAATATACATGTATATTTATTATTAAGGGGTATGATTTTTAAATGTACTTGGTAATAGTATTTGAGAATGTAATTTCTATGCGCTATAAATATACTACATTTTCCGAATTGAATTTCTAATCATTTAAGTGAAACGAAAAATAATCTTAAAAATGATTTTAAAATATTCGTTGAATCAATTTTTACTTTAATTCTTTAGATAAATATAAGTCTAAAAATTAAATGTATTTTATTTATTGTCATTCAATCAACAAATCCTTCGAAAAACGTTATAAAAAAGAGACTGCAAATGATGGGTAACAACAATAATAAGAACAAGGTCATTTTCATTTCAAATAAGTTCATTTTTCCAAATAATAACTTAAAATTTATAAACTTTTGAGTGAATATCAGGGATGGAAAATGGATGCAATCATTTATAAAATCAAATTTTGAAATAAACTTGTTATCAAAATTTTAAAAAGAAATCTATGAAAAGAAATATTGTGACGATGTACTAGGTCACATTTATTACATCTCTTTTAGTAAATGGATTATTAAAATTTTAATTTTAGAAGAACAATAATTTAGTGGTATAAAAGTGGTATAGAAGTGCTGTAGAAGTGCTGTAGAAGTGCTCATCTCTGGTGATGTCAACAAATGAAAGTTTCAAAAATAAATTTGATTTCAAAACTTATGGACAGAAACGGGAAAAAAGGCAAACAATGATAGCGTTTTCGTTAAGTCCAAACATTAAGTCATCATAAGATTAATGTATTTTTGAATTTCAATTTTGATTATTTTCTTCGATTCGTGACTCAAGTCGTCTACAAAACGAATGCTTTTCATTCGAGTGAACAATAGTTTAACCGATTTGTCAGTAATTCAATAAACATTGGGTGCAATACATGAAAAATTTTTATGTGATTTCAATTTCTCGGAGAACATAACTCTACTATCGATCGATATTTAGGGGGAAACGAGTCGTATATTCAGTTGAAGACAGTCAGGAAAGACAGGAAATTACTCTTTTCGTATCACAAAACTATTCAATTGATATGATTTAACTTAAAATCAAATAAATGCACAAACCTTTGAAAATTGGACATATCTTCCAAACACCGATTCCTCCGATGCCGAGAAACTGACCAAGAGATGCCTCCAAGAAGAACGTCGGAACGCCGGCCAAAAGCAAACATAATATATAGGGCACTAGGAATGCACCTAGCAATGAGGAATGTCAATTTTAATACATTTTAAATAGTTTTTCCCTTAAAATTCTTATCAAAATTTATAAAATTTATGTTTTTATTATTTATGGCATAAAATGTATCTAAATATTAATAAAATTATTGTAAGACTAATATTAGCGATACGAGCGTTCAATAATAATCTTGCAAAACATAAAACAAAAATGTTGAGACCTGTCCGCCACTAAAAGCCTATCATATCTTCTAATATCAATTGTTTGGGCGGTTTATGGCAAAAGCCAAATATATGACGAGTAAAACTCCTCAGGAGATCATATTAAAGCAATAAGAAAGCTATTACTCGAAATCAGAGCCAACCATAACTCATATCTAAGCAAACGCTCCTAAAATTGTTTTCATCCCATATCTCCGGCAAACATAAGAAATAGGGCTCACAATAGTCTATAAGCCTATGAAACTATTAGTTTGTGCTGTCTTATACTTGTGCTGATGGCACAGAAAAGAATGTTTTACAAAATAACGGTTGAATTACTTTTTATAGCGAATAAACAAAATTTAGGTTTCATTGAAATATTCGAATACGACTTACATATTGTATACCAAAATGTCTTTCACTATAATAAAAACATTGCCAACAATGAGCACAACTAGAAAAATGTCATAGAGATGACCAAACTTAGGGGGAACACCATAACAAACAAAGTTAGCTTACATACTTATGTTTGCCTAATACACATTTTTCAACACATTTTAGCCAATGGTTTGTAACTAATCCTTTTGTTTAGGACTCGAACACCAAAAATATGAGTTATTTCCGGAAATCATAAAATTTATGCCACTTTTTATCAAAAAAGTAGTTCTCAGAAGTATTTGAAAGAGTGAATAGGGCTACGGTTGGCCACCTTTGGCTTTTCCGACTCAAACGTACATCCGATTGGTTTCTCGTCTCAAATATGGGCACAGATTTAGTAATAAATATTCTTTTCTACTTTTCTTTGAGTCGTTATTTTGCACTCGAATTATTCGAGTCCACAATTTTTCATTATTCACTTAAAGAATATAAAATATGACTTTTATTTCCCATTTTATTTGATATATTGACCGAAATAATTGATTCAGTTTTGGGCAAAAAATGTTTTTCCAAAATTTGACGGATTTGTTCAAAAAAATTGATTTAATTGAAATGTGACTCAAATTTAATATAGCCTTCAATTGAGTTCTGATCTTTTATTAAATTCACTGAACAACGCATTAATATATTTGGTTTAACATAATTAAGAAAATAATTATCGATGTCTTTACAAACACTCCGACAAAAGAACACAAAATCTTAAATAATTAAACTCTCATTAATTCTATTTCTCTCTAATAAAAAGTTATAATTTTATGTCAACTTTTAGTCTTAAATAGGTTTATGCAAACTTTAAAAGAATGTATGTTTATCCAGTCAAAATTAATTACAATTTCTATAAAATAATGGTATCTGATTCACCTTACAATAGAAAGTATATGTTAAAAGTGAGTCACATACAGTGTACCTCTTTTTTTATAGTATTTGTAATTAATTTTGACTGGACAAACATACATTCATTTAAAGTTTGCACGAGCATTTATGCCTAGTCTTAAATAAAAGACTATCAGTTTTATATTAGTATCGCCAAAATCTTAAGTTCAATCCTTATAACTCTAAATCATCCATATATTGTCTAATGGGTGATATAAGTTCGATATACATATCATAGCAAAGTTTATATATAAATTCACTAGATCCTTCAAAGATCAATAGACCAATAGAATTGTATGTCTATTACTAATGAATAAGTGTAAGTGTATGTGTATGTGTAAGGTCAATTTAACAGATATTATTTACTAATTGGTAGATAAACATATTTTCACCTCTTTTTGTAAAAAAAAAAATCATTTTAATTGAGATAAATATTTAAATGAATTTCAGAATAAAATATAAAAATCAATTGAATTTACATAAACCTCACTAAAAGTGTAGCCAACACTCAAACATTGAAACACTGAAAGACTGCAACACTCTATACATTGCATACTCTCCGATGGAATTTAAATAATGCGATCGAAGGAATCAAAGAAATTCAATTAGTTTTTAAGAGAAAATAATGTATTTTATTAAAAGAGTTATTATATCGATATATCTTTTGTAAAAATTGCTTAACTAAACATAAAATGAAAATTTTCATCAAATTGTTATAAAAGGCAAAGAATTATCGCTGAAATTCGAATGACAGGACTTAAAGAAATTATTGAAATAATAGCCAAAAGAAAAGTGATATAAAAGTAAAGACTCATTATTCAATTGATGCACATTTGCTCCAAAGTCTATACCAGTAATTGTATGTATCATTCGATGCATTCCTAAACCTTATGCCATACAAACGTCAAAAGCACTCTTCAGAGCCGAGAGGAGAGAAGAGGAGAGAAAAGGAGAGGGAGAGAGAGAGAGAGAGAGAGAGAGAGAGAGAATGATGCGAATTATCGATTTTAAGTATACGATGTGTTTGGATATGAAGCAGAGTTCAGTATTTACGGTTGAATTATTCGCACAACTATACCGCGAACCACTTTTTCGCCCAAATAAGTGTTGAACACAATTCTTTTCAGAGTAAATGTTTAATACTAACAAAACTAACTCTTGATTCTCATTCTTCTCAATAAGGTTTTAAGGATTAACGCTTTGAAAATGAAGAATCGCTTAACTCTTTGTCTGTAATGATGTGCATATTAGACAAGACATGAAGTCTAAGTCTAATCATTAAAACAATCGGACTATGAATTAAATTTGAGCCCTTTCTTTGATAATTGAAATGAAAAATATTGAAAACGCATATCGAATGACAGAATTAATGCCGACATTTGATAAAAGATATACAAAATAATAGATTTGATGTGAATGTTGTGAGTCTTGTGTTAGTCTTATGTTAGACTCAGTGCACATTTCTGGCAGTCGGCTCTGCGCTCTGGATGTCGGCTCAGAGTCAGAATTCTGAGTCAATTGTGGTGATGGCATCCATAACACCCTTTGATGGCCTTCAACTATGGCAACGCTTTGCTGCCATTCCTATCGATTATTGAATCGGAGAAAACGCTCTCCTTTTGGTTGATTACAAACCGTTTTTCAGTTATAGTTTTAGTTAAAAAATAGTCAAAATTTTGAACTGAGAACTGATTTTCACTTTTGATTAGTTTTATTTAAAAGTAAATTTAGCATCAATTGGACCGTTGGAAGAGTCAAACAACTGTCAAATCGAGAAAAAAGTCCATTTATTGGGATATTTTGTCAAAAATGTTGGAAAAATATTCACAACTTTTCTTTTGGACAATCAATGAGACTATTAGTCGAAAAGCAATAAAGTATTCGTTCGACTATTCGTTTTGGTTTTGATAAGAATTTCGATGTGAGAGAAATGTTCACAAAATAGAAAGAGAGCACAACTCTTAATGATGCCAATGCTTTATGTGTTGCCTCTTATTCTATGGGAAAGAGTCTAACAGCCACTGAATTCCTCTCGATTTATAGTGATTTAGTGTTTGAATGTTAGATCAACTGCAGAGAGAGATTAAGCAATAAATTGAAGATAAATCGGACAATCAGTACAATTAAGAAGAGATGGCTCAGAATAAAAGGCATCCCATATCCCGGATCAATTAATTGAAATAACAAAACAATATTATTGAATGTCTGCGCCATTCAATTCTCTCCCTTTTTATAATTAAAATATTATATAATATATTCTTCAATAAAACTAATTTAATAAAACCTAATATCGATTGAATAGAAATTCCGGGTTTTCGACACAATGTTTAAGTCTCTGCAAAGCATCAAATTTCAAGCCATCAGTTCAAACATTTAAATGATTTTTTGGTCCAAACATTATTTTATGAGTGGATTAAATTATGCAAATCGTAAGACTATAGTCATCAGTGCTTCAGATTTCAAATGTTTGACTAATAGTTTGTAAAACACGACACAAATTAAAATCGATTTTGTTTTGAATATTAATCTTTTTTAGAATAACAACTAATTGTTTGACACAAAAATACATACAATTCTTAGTTATGACTACGAATTCAATTTAAAATTAAATCAAAATTTTATTCAATTCTTAAATATAATAATATTTTCTCTTTTAATATAGTTGTGAAGTAATAGCAGTTCAGTGCACAGAATCGGATTTCCTCACACATGAAAAATATTATTAGTAATTAGGAAGTGGTGAATAAATTGGCACTAAATATCCTGATCTATGTTTCGACTCCGAGTCTATCAAAATATTAGAATCATTTAAATGAGTTCACCGGAGAGTACAGTACTTACAGTACTGAGGCTTTCACTGAAAATTTGTTTTGAGATTTGAGTCAAAATCAGAACAAATGACACAAAATGGCTTTGAAATGCAAAAATCATATATTTTCTTGACTTCAATTTAAATTCCAGTCAATTCTCAAATGGTCTCAAAACAAGAATTTTGATTTAAGAACTAAAGTTTAAGAAGAATTTCATTCTCTAATACTTTTGGTTTACCTCTACTTTTCACTTATTTTCAGATATTTTTTTAAGTAAATTATTCCAAGTTTTGATTCGTAAATATTCTTCATATGAATAGCGAAAAGATAACCAAATCATAACAAATAAAAATATGGCTTTCATTCGGATATTACTGTCGGTTATGAATAGAATTCAAACGAAAGCAGTGAATGAGATTCTGATCAACAAATATATTCCCAAAAGAGAGAAAACATTATATAATAATTGGGTCAACAATTTTAGAAAAATAATTTCCGGATTTTCTCTAAAAATCGAGACTTCTTTTGGTGAAACAAAATATTGATTTATTGTAAGAAAAAAGATTTCGACTCTAATTAAAACATCAGTTCATTAAATGAGTTTAGTTTTTGAGTAGAAATTCTATAACTGATTAAATGATAATTTGAAAAAGAATTGAGCGATAAATACCTCCGCCATTCTTATAACAAAGATATGGGAATCTCCAGACATTTCCTAAGCCGATAGCATAGCCGACACATGACATAAGAAAGTCGAGTTTTCCCGACCACTGTCCTCGATCTAGCAAATCTTGGTCAACTAATTTCACTTCGGTAGGCACAGCACCTGTGGGGGCAGAATTATTAGCTTGATAGGCTCCACCGCCAGCGCCCGATCCACCGAAACTATTCATTTCTAACTTATTTTTATCCGACATTTCTTCTGCGTATGAAAACAATCAATAGATTAATAATGAGTCCATTATTTCATAATTAAAAATAACAAAAAAAGAGATAAAAAGTTCAGACCTTAGGAGAGAAAAGTTTGAAAATTAGATTCACTTGTTTTGAGGCGATTATTGCGGCGATTATTTCATTAATAATATAACAAAAGTGTTGCCAATTATAGTGATATGTTTACTACAAATACTAAGAGAATCACATAATGATAACCACATCACGTCTTGGTCTTTATTCTTTTGGAAAAAATGGTGAGCTTTCAGTATAATTATAGCACTTATTCTTTTAAAAGTCAAGAATTTTACTTCACTCGTAATGGATATGCGTTTATGAATAAGAGATATGTTTTGTGTTAATCGATAACTAAATTAAAAACTTAATTATAATTTGCAATAAAAACCAAAATAAGTTAGAAAGCGATGGATCACTGGATGACTGGCGTTCCTCAGCAGCGATGGAATCACTGGTGTTCTGATGCTCTTCACTCTCATATAAAGTATCGACCAAATGATTTCTTATTGTGAACGACAGCAAAATATTGATGTACTCTGGAAGCAGTCACATGACTCCGGAGCCAATGGAATTGTGATACATTTCACATCAGCACTGGTTCTCATCGCGCAGTTCACTTACAGCGAGTCCAACACCTGTAAAATTTTGTTCATTTTTCCAGCGCCGAACAATTCATTTCACTTCAATCCAATTGTCTCTACTCTATATGTCTGTCCACTGCCTATCACTAGAATTATATGACACAAGGCTTGTGTCAAAGTCCTGTCCAACTATACTAATGGAGATGTAAGACGTGTCTCAATAATAATTGATTGAATCGATGGTCCAAACGTTTGACACTCGGCTTTCAATTTCTGTATTCGAAAAAACATATTTCGGGTAAAACATCGACACATCCCTTGCATTCAAACTTTTATCGATTCATTGATTCACTCAAATTCTTTGTCATCAAATGATTACTAAAATTTTTATTTGCGTTTTTGCCTCTTTTGCCTCCTTTTGGCTCTTTTTCTTCTTTGACTTTATCTGCAGAACAGACTCAGCCCCGAAAAAATCGATCAGAGCTTTTAGAGCTTCACTTCTTGTTTCTCGAAGTTTATATTATTTGTGCTCAACTGTATTGTAACTCACATATAATAAATGCACAAAACTGTAGCAAATATAACACATAACAATAGGGCTGCAAATTCTGTGATACTCTTTCTCTTCCCTTTATTCAGTATTTTCGGTTTATTCAGTATTTTAAATTTATCGCTATTTTTCGGACCATCAGACCTACCAAACATGACATCTTGATTCTTTCAGTTAAATGACCAAATCTTTTATACCAATACCTAATAGAGTTTATCAAAAAATGTCATAATTATTGTAAATATTATTTAATTAAAACTTAGTTATACTAAAAATATTTTCAAAGAATATAAAGAATTTTATTATAAGTTTATTAGAAAATAATCGTTTTAATGATGTTTTCCAGATATGTTTAAAAGTATTTTAATCTTTTAATGCAATTTTATCTTTTTATCAAAATTACGTCTACTTTTCCAAGAATTTCAGTTTAATTACAAATAATTTGAGATATTTTAGTAAAAATTTTTATCAATTAAATTAATTTATGAATTATAAACATTAAGTCATTAATCTAAAGGTTTGAATGATTTTATGTCAAAATATTTATATTTATAATTTAATTTATAATAATTAGTTTTAATTTTTTATGTTATAAATTATAATTATTATGTTATAATTATAAGTTATAATTTTATTAAATGATTTAAAATATAACTTATAACAAGTGATAAATATATTTTAGTATCGAATAAATATTAAGTAATATTTAAGCCTTAGATTTGGTCTAAAAGAATTGCGAGTTTTTTTTGACACATAAATGGGGACTATTTTGCACTATTCTGTGCTTTTGATTCCCACCTAAAGGATATTGAATTCGGTTTTTCTCTTAAAAAAAGAAAACGTTTGTCCGCAAAAGCAGAGAAACCGACAATCAATAAGAGGTATAGAATTCATTTGACTTTAAAAACAATTTTTGTGTAAAAGTCTTTACGATTATTTGTGAGACAATAGACTGCAAAAGGAATCGAATGCTTCCAATTGTAATCCGCCCCTCAATTCAACTATACTTTCATTAAAATGAATGAAAATTCCAATACTTATAGTAAACTCGAAAAATGTAAGAATAAAAGACATGAAAAGAAGCGCTGCTTTTATTCTGATCTAAGCATTGCATCATTGGATCCAATAATCACAATAAAATGTTAAACTAATGCATGAGTTTTGCATAAATCGCACAAATAGTCTCATTAACTAAAATGGATTTAATATTATTCGTTTCCACTCATTATTTTTTTGTCAATTTTATGAGAAATTCTTGTTTTGAAAAAAAATTCAAATCATAACGAATACAAAAAAGCTTTAAAGACATTAAATATTATAGCATTCAAATTAAATTGACTGCATATTGGAGTACAACCAATAAAACCATTAGTATAACCACCTTGGTGGTCCTTGATTTTTATTAAAAGGGAAGTGTTTACAACTTAACAAAATATTTTAAGTTTTCATTTAATTATTTCTCAAAATATGTCGACAATCAATGGATAAATGGTTTCAATAAAATATGAATCTATTGAATAAATTCTAAATGAGTAAAGACGTGAGCAATAAATTCCGAAGTGAACGGCATATCATTTGAAAGAATCATTAATTTATAGAAGACCTCTACTAATATCGGATTTGAAGTCACTTTCGTTATTAACCCAAAATTTTGACATCAAAACGAAAAATGAGAATTTGATTTATAGCTACAGAAAGGGATGAATCAAATTCTTTCGTAATTTCTATTCATTTCAATAATTTTCGTCTCCAAAAGGAATGACAAAACATCTCTTCTATCACTAAAAATGTCATTTATTATGCATTCATTTAATTTTCTTAATATTTGTTCAAAGTTTACGTTACCATTACATTATATATGATAAAGATGATCATGGTTATTTTGCAAAATTGTCGCTAGACTAACCACTTTTGCAAGTAATCAAGCTATAAGCCAGATCAAATCAAGTACTTATCAAGTACACAAAATATTCACAGCTAATACAGGTCAAATCAAATTTTATATACATTTGTAAATTTTTAAAAAATTGTCTTATTTATTTTTCCAACTTTACAAGTACCAAATCTGTCAGCTCTGCTCATTATATTATTTACAGTTCTTTAATGTTTAAATTTAAAGAATTGTATTTCAAATAAAATCAATTTTTCATTTTACAAAATCCAGTACTCATTCATATAATGATAATATGAAGGAATCTGCCAAGGTAGATCAAATCAAGTACAATACTTGATAATGAAGTAGAGCTGGTCACTCTAATTGTAGTTATTTTGTAATTTCTTTTTATTATATAAAATCCAAAACATTTTGACTAAAAAATAAACTTAATTAAACATTAATTAAGTTTTCTTTTGAAATAATTTAAATGATTTTTTATTTAAATAATTCCAATTTGAGGATAATTTCTGTTAATTTTGTCTGATTTTAAATTCAAAAATTACTTTTTAAACAAAAATAAATTCTAATGAACCAAATTTAAGTTAATTCCTATTTTCATTCAAAAATTAAACTATGAATTTGTTTATTCTGTATTACAAATCACTTATTTATAATTTAATGCAAATATTTTTAAAACATTTAATTATCGATTACTAATTATTGCTTTCAATTTTTTTTCAATAGATTTTGACAAATACCAGCCACTATTCTCTCCCTCCCTTCTCTCTCTCTCTCCCTCTCTCTCTCTCACTCCCTCTCTCACCCATCTATGATCTTAAAAATCAAAATTGATAGCAAAAGAGGACATATATTTCCTTAACGTTTATTCCCTTAATTTATGTTCTCATTATTTTTAGTATTCTTTTAACACTAAATTTTAAAAGTTAAAGACTATTAAAATATATGATTATGTTCATTCTTGTTCATTCTTGTTCATTCTTGTTCATTTCTGTTTTTTTTGTTCATTGTCTAAAATTGTCTAAAATTGTCTAAATTTTGTAGTTTTTTTATTTGAATAGTTTTTACTTATTTATCAAAATATAATAAAAGAGAAATGTATTGCATATGAGATGTCGGAGACATCAAAAATAGGTTAAAATTCTATAAATTTGAAGAAATATATCCAATGATATAATATTCTGAACTCTTTCCAAGAATTTGTTGAAATTCAGAGCATTTGTTGTAAAAACGTGAACACAATTTTGATTTCATTGAAAAGATTTTGAAATAATGAAAGTAATAAATGATTAGTCGTTTGAAAAGTCAGTCCCAAAACAGAACTCATTTCAAAGAATTTTTCAAAGAAATTCTCGTAATTTTTAGATCAAATTTTGAGTTAATATCAGGTATTTTGTGGACCATTTGTTTAGATTCTTAGGGAAAGTCTATTGAATATCTATTTTAAATTAAAACTAATAATCAATAAAACGGTTAAAAATATAATTTTTAAGACGAAATGCATTAAAAATAAAAACTTTTGTCGATCGAAAAATTGGCGCAAAATTTTCTATTTCAACGCTTTTGGTGTTCAGTTGAGGACTTAATCGGTCGGTTTGAGCGCAAAATTCTCATAAAATGTTAGGAATTATTTCTAGGAATAAATTATATAATCCTTTAAAAGAGTTTATTATTGATTTTTAGCTCAATGTCTGCTCTGCTTTTGATGTATGACTAAAAATAAGCATATTTTCGATGAGAACTGTTTTTCGCTTCACTTATCGATACAGAACTGAAAAAATATATATTTATTGCAAAAACGATATTAATTTTAAATATTTTTTTTAATAATAATAACCGTTTTTATACAAATTAATCAAACTTTCAATTATTCAAATGACAATATTTTGTCAATAATTTTGTTTAAAACAATTTTTCAGAAATTAATAATAATAATAATAATGGACTACAAATCAATTAACTAATAGTTTTCGTTTTTCTGCATTCAATTCGTTTATAATATACACAGAAATTGAAGAAAAAATTTTAATTATTTTACATTTTATCCTCATTTTTAGTTCAAAATTAGTTGAAAATATAAAATCTGTTAATTATAGACATCACAGGCCTTAAACACTAAACAAATGACACGTTTTTAGTCTTAAGCAAAACCAAAACCTTCAGAACATTCTTGGATTGCTTTCAAAAGCATTTGTCGTAATTTGTCGTAAGTCTCATACGCGGGTAAATCCAATTGATTGAAACTAAACCACAAAAAATATGACAAATCATTAATAATTCATTGAAATTGAGTTAAAAAATGTGTTACAAACCAGGTGTGAGCAGAGGGTAGTCTATCAGTGGAGCGGTCGTCTCTATGTATTTGAAACTTTTGTGAGCCATTCATTCCTTCGAGTGCTGCGAACCCTTGAAGGGGTACTTTAGAAGTTCCCGTAACGAACTGAAGGAATTTAGCCCTATCCGCTTGGTCAAAGCTGCGGAGGGCTCTCCAAAACCATTGAATTTGAAGTGAACTGGACTGGTATTTGTGGTATTCGGTATTTGCCTTCAGGTCGTCGATATCAACATTTGGCAGACCTGAGATCAATAGTTCTAATTCTTGTTCATTGAATATAGAGATCAGTCTTTTGGGTATAATTTCATAAAAGCCTTCGAGGAAAGCATTCAACTGTTTTTTAATGGCTCCGGTCATCTTTTCCTGACAGACCAAATGGACGTATTCGTGTTTCATGGCTTCAGTCACTACAATATTTCGTCCGTTCGGTTTCAGGTCTCGAACTTCAGTTACTCCAAACTCTTGAATTTCTATACTAAATGTCAATTCATAGCCCAAATCGTGGACGTCGTGGTCTAACAGAAAGACTAATCCCTGATAGAAAGAATAGTCTTCACTTTCCATATCCGTATACCTATAGATATGTCAATGAAATAGAGATCAGAATTAAAAATAATAAATAGAAGAGAAGAGAAGACTTACTTAACGAGTTTTCCTAATATATGTTTATAGAAAGAACGCGTGAAATAGCATTCGAGAAGTTTATTGTCGTAAACGGCTTTTGCAATGACTCGACCGACAAATTTGAAATAACTCAAGTGATTGGAATTGCAGTGCGACGCACTGTTTATCATATAAGTCACTCTATCGCCCGGAGATGTTGTGAAGAGGGCGTAGTTTGGATTAAATATTTCTCGAGATATTATGGTATACCATTCCCTCAATAAACCGCCGGCGTCTTGACCTTCTTCTCCTTCAAAGACAATATAAAACCTATTCTTCCACTCCTCTGCAGATCGTCTGTGAAGTTCTCTGAAAGAGTCTTCAAAGACATGTTCGCGCCTCACGTGAACGGCTAAGTCTTCTCTTCGGGCGCCGTCATCGAGACGTTCCAATTCTTGTCTGAAATATCTTCGTTTTACATCAAAATCAAGGACTCGGGTGTGATCTACGAGAACAGAAAAGGGTCCGTCAGCCAATGGAGTTGAAGATTGGCGTAAAATTTGGTTTAAAACGATTCGATGCGTTTCAGCAAAATTTAGGAACTTTTGAGTGTCGATCGGGAGGTTAGAAACGACAGCTCCCGATTCGGCAGTTGAACCTTCGGGAGCGGGAGATAATGGAGCAATTTCTTGATTTATGTGCGCCAATTGTTGATCTCGAGTTTCTAATCTATGGTCACGTCGACGGTTAGGTTCTTTCTCAGCGGCGTGAACAAGGAAGAATGCCTCCACTGCTGGTTGTAAGACAAGTACTGCGTGATGGTCAGGTGTGTCCGCTAATTCCAATAAACAGGCACTCAATGTTTGCCAGAGTTCGTCTAAATGAAGTTCATTACTAAGGCTGTCGTCCTGTCCGTCGACTTCCATTGCAGACACGCTTTCGTTTCTCTTATTTTTCTGAAGTCGAATCGAATCTCTTAATTGAATAATAACTTTAAGAATTCTTAAGAAAAATGATTGACTCGAAGCTTTTGCCGTCAGGGCTGACATTGAGGGCAATTGAACTTCTCGGGCGGCGATATTATGTTTGAGATTAGAGGGGGCCGTAATAACTACAGTAGAGTTTGTGAATCTATCCTGAATCAAACCTTTGACAACTTTTTCAGGAGTCAGTCCTTCACTCATTTCATTTGTCTCCGGATTCGATGCATTCAGAGCTTTGAGTTCTTCTACTAAAGAGTTGATGTGTTGACAGACAACAAATCCCAACTCTTGTGCGCCGTTCAGAAGTAGGCGAAGAACAACAGAACGAGTGGCGGAACAGCTTCGCGAAAGTCTAAGTAATAAAGCGGTTGCATCTTCTAAACCTTCTTCAGAGCAGGACTTAGAGGTCAGAACATCGACAGCGAGTTTCAATTGTTCTTCAGATGCGATAATCTTTTCGCTCTTTTCTTGAGATCCTTCACTGACCGAAACATTAGATTTTTTATCACTATTTGTATCACTTTTGACTTCAATGTCATTCGGTTGAGTAGTTTCAGAGGTTGACTCGACTGTTGCGATGGGTGTCGATGTTATCGGTGCAGCAGTTGAGGGGTCATTAGCCGGTAGTGCTAACGATATCAATGCTAACAATCGTAATAACCTGTCCGTAAGCATTGAACTTCTTTTGATAACGGGATGAGACAAAAGACTAATAATGTTAGACATAGGAGAGGGCTCTACGCTATGGGAATTCGAATCTGACTCTTGATTTTGGGATGAGTTGGAGGTTAAACTCATTCCTGAAACTAAAAAAATAGATTAGGAATCGATTAATAAAAAGTCAATTAATTGTATTACGTTGTGCTTTAAGAACACTTTTGCCTTTCCTGGATGTACTGCTTGAGTCTAATTTGACCAAAACATCCCAGAAATCTGTCGGTAACTTTGAAGCGGTTGGTGTTTGTGGAGTAGAAAAAGGAGTCTCTTCTTTGATTGATGTCTGGTGAACGTCAGGCAGGAAATGATTTGGGAAAGATTTGGCTAAAGCTATCAGTGTATCCAAAACATGACGACAGACAAGAGGTGAGGCCTGAGGATGTATTGTAATTGTGTTGACACTACTATTACAAGTGCTGCTCTTTTTGGCACTGTTTCCGGTTCTATGAACTTGAAAAACATTAGTACGACAGCCGAGAGCGGCGTCCAAACTGATGGAAAGCCACGAAGCAGTCGAATGAGTGGCACTTCTGTAAATGTATTACACATTTAGACAAATCTAATTAATGTATTATAAGAGGCCCTCATATCTCATAATCGACATCCCATAAGAACACAATTCTCTTCCGACCACAAGAGCCGAAACTCAAGCGGTCGAAGTGAGAACCCTCTTTCAGAGCGCATTTCTAATCATTGGGCCATTCATTTAAAATAGGACTTACTTATGATTTTGTGCTGCGCTCGCATTACTTCCTTTTCGGGGTCGACTTTCATTGACTTCTTTTTGTTCTTTAGTTTTATCCATAATTGCGAGCAATGATTGTGTCACCCATTGTCGGGTTGGGATGTGATAACACAAATTCCGAAGAACTCTATGCAATCGAATAGTATTTAGTTTCGGCTCTTCAACGAAAAGAAGAATCAGAAGACAAGAAAGCGCTTCGTTGTCAAGTAGTTGACGGCCACGGAATCGACTACTAGTAAATGTCGGTCTGTGCGCATTAGCACTTGAACTCGAGTTCAAATTACTTCCTCCCGTTCCTGTCCTCGAAGTTGATATATTCCACGGCCATTGACCCGGAGGTACGGTATGAATGGTATAACGCGTACCCATTCTCCCAGTGGCTAACATTATGTATAATATTATATAATTAATCAAAATAATGAAATTAAGAAGAGATATACCGCTTCGAAGAATACGAGAAAGAGCTGTTCCCGCATGACTTGAAAAGAAACGTTCCTGAATTTGACGGTGTCGCGCCTCTAATTCTTGTCTTAATGTTTGTGCTTCACTGGCCACGTCTGGTGGCAAAAGCGCGAGTTGACTGTCGTCCATATCTGCTAAAACTTGTCGTCTAAGACTTGGAGGAAGAGTTCCAATAAAACTGACTGGATCAACCGGAGTCTCAGGGTTTGTATTTTGAGCCGCTATTCTCTGCTGTTCAGCTCTTTGTTGAGCCAACACTTCCTCCTGAATATTGGGCGGCAAAGCGGCCAAAAATTCTGGATTCACTTCAGTAAATGTATTGGTAGTGTTACTACTGCTGGCCTGAGTGGTCGGCGCAGTAGTACTCGCCCTCTGCTGTTGCATTCGTTGTAAACGCAAGTGTTCTGCAATCACTTCTTGTCGGATATTTTCGGGAAGAGCCGCCAAAAATGATGGGTCGACTCCTTCAGGAATTTCTTGATCTAAAATAAAAGATAAAATAAACTTATATTGAAAACAAGTTAAGAGTCAAAGACTGACCGCCTAATATATGAGAGAATTCAGAAGAAGTGTTTTGATTGGATTGGTTTGCATTTGAAGGTTGTATTTGTATGGTTTCGTCATTAGTTTGAACCTCAACAACAGTTCCCGCTTCTGGAGTTGTAGTGCCCACCACTGCGTTTGTAGACAAATCGTTTTGTGGCTCATCATTGGTGGCGATATTCAATCCTTCACTACTGGTGTTTGTAATTGTAGACAAATCTTCGGGTGTTATAGCGGTTCCAATTTCATCGCTCTCACATCTGATGGGTGGCGGAGGTCTATCCCTATTGTCATCTAAAACTATTGGTAGAGTTTCTATTGTATTGAGTGGAGTCAAAGGTGGCATCGGAGGAATGGAAGGGGAAAGAGTGGTGTCTGCACTGTCCTGATTAATTTCCATTTGTCTTTCATCGAAAATTGGTTGAAAGGCAGGTAATCTGTTAATGGGAGGCATAATGGGTAACACTTGTGCTTCAGTGCACACCATTTCTGTCACTTCATTGTCAGTTTGAACACTATTTAAGTCTCCATTAGTGGTCGTTTCAGACACATCCATAGAAACTGGAGGTGTGGGCGGAGTACTCACAGCATTTGTTTCACTTCGAGAGGTTGAAGTCTGAATGGCCGGTCCTAAAACCTGTTCAACGAGAGAAGCGGCTAATTTTTCAGTTGTGATATTCATTTGTTCATTGGTTTCAGGTTTTGTTTCATTAGATTTGGTCTCTTCTTCAGCGGCGCGTTTGGCCTCGTCTTCCTTTTTCTTTTTTTCACGTTTTTCTGTCAACTCTTCGTCGCGATGTTTTTCAAGACATTCTATTATTTCTCTTTTGATTAATGAAACGCAATCGTGAAGAGAATCGCCGTCCAATACTCGCGATTCTTCAGTCCATCGAAGCATAGCTGAAGGAACAGAACCTAATGTAGAGCTGGTATTTCCTGATATAAAACTATTTGAATTTTGGAGTTCGAATAACTCGTCATCAGTGGCCAGAATATGGAAGTCATTACTCGTTAAAATGACTTGAGCTGGAGTAGAACTCGTGCCTAAACCAGATGAATTGGTCAGTTGGAGTATGTCCTGAGCCGTATTGGGTCCGAGAAGTCTTTGAAGAATTGCGGGTGGATTTGGATGACGAGTTCCACTGGGGATGTGCCAACTGTGATGATTTGGAGCATTCGTACCCAAAGAAGGTCTATATATACGTTGTCTTCCACTCCGATGCGATCGATTGGCGAGAATACCAGAAGCAGCCGCACCAGCAGTGGTTGAATGGGAAAGAACTGCTCCACTCGTGGCGTCTCCATGTCTTACAAGAAGGGGATGTGAAATAGAGACATTGCCCGGTGCCGGCGGAACAGTGGGCTGTGTGTTATCAGTGCCGTTGGTATGTTCGTCACCGATGATCGGTAAAAGTGTAGACAAACGATCGCCGACGTGAAGGACAGATGTTGGGAACATTTCTTCCAAATCAAAAACTAGTCCCTCATCTCTAGAATGTTCGTGATATCTGAAGAACTGGTCTCCCATATCGTCGTGATCGACAAAAGCTGAGGCCTCGTCATCTTCTTCTGGATCGTCGTCATCGTCATCATCGATATGTTCGTCGTCGTCGTCTTCATCTTCGTCCTCATCATCGCGTTCTTCATCGGCACCACTTCCGTCATCATCGTCTTCGTCGTCGTCATCACTTTGAGATTCATCGCCGCTCTCGGATTCGGCGCCATTAGAATTGACTACATTTTCGTGATGTTCTCCCTCTTCATTGTGGTCTTCGGTTTCAATCTCATCGTTGTGTTGATCTTCTTCGTCGTCATCTGTTCTGATCTCATCTGAAGCAAAAGTACCACTTCTTGGGTGATGAACATCATTGAACTGTTCGAAAGTGACGCTCTCGAGAACGTGTGCGACGTAGTCATTGTCGACATTGTCATCGACTGTAGTTTCAGTTGAGACAAATTCGTTGGCATCAGTTGTATTCTCTCTTTGGAGATCCACAAATGTGTTGTCATTTGAAACAGTATTCGATTCATTCATATTCTCGTTTTGATTCGAAGTTTCAACAGAAAATGAAACCGTCTGTGAATTGTTAAGTGTTGTCGACACATCTTCTTCCATGGCTTCTGTATTGGCAGCCGTTTGTGGCGGTTGACTTACTCTTCCGCTTCTGACAGCCATTTGAGGCGGAATGTTTACTATTCGAGACAGAGTTTCTAAAGGCTTAAGTGTGGCGTTCACTGTTTGGGCCATATTTGGTGACGATAAGTCCAATGAATGTGTGACTCGAGCCAAGTCTGTGACCAGACCACGACGTAATAAATTCTTAACAATTGAATTCATTAAACTCGTTTGACTTCGAATTGAATTTTGAACGTTTTGTTGGGAAGCAGTTGTCGGCGCCGGACACGACTCGATCATTGTTGAGATGAGTGAAGTTAGAGCCTGAATGCGGGCGTGTTTTTCATTTGACTCGGGGAGAATTAACGCTCGATGCAGAGCACTTTTCACTTCAATTACTAAACTTTGTTGAACTTCAGGCGTATGAATAGCTGAAGCCAGAGCTGCGAACAGAACTCGTGACAAAGCGGGACAATCGCGGTCACCGATGGTTTGCGTTGGAGGCAGTAAGTGATCCAAAATGAAGGACAATGCTGTGCACTCTTCAGATATGAGTTCAGATTGACCTTAAGATAATATATTGGTAATGGATTTAAACTTTATTTATAAAATACTAACCGTTTGTGTAAATGTGATCACAGATAGACTTTGCGACCACATTATAAGAACGGGTCAATTCTGCCAAAAGTCTTAATATTAATGATTGAGTCAAAAGTATTCTATTCTTTTTGTTATTTAAATCGTCGTCAACAGTGGTTGGAGTTAATGTCTTCGTACTCTCATTTGTATTCGTTGTTTCATCGATTGAGGTCTCGTCGTTATCATCTGTTTGTAACATATCTGAAGACGACATAACTCTATTAAGTGGACCATTAGAAGTAGAGGTAATGCCCGATGTGCTCGCAGTCGGCTCTTCAGTAGTGGTATTAATAGCCTTTATGGCCAAAGCATTCAACAAATCACAAATAACTTCACGGGTGATATTAACCGGATTCATATTTGGTTCGTTTTGAATTTTTCCGGGCAATACTTTGAGGAATTGCATTGAATTAGAAGTCAAAGAACGAGGATCTTCTTCATCTCTTTTTGTGAGTGGCATTAAATTAATCCTAAGAACAGATTTTGCCATTTCTGCAAAAAGTTTGCCGTCACGACAGGCCGCTGGTCCTAACACTCGCATTATATAATGCATTTCACGACAAGTGATGGGCGAGTGATGGGTTTGCATTCGAATTACTTTTTCCATCGTTTGCTTCAAAGTATTTGGTTCTTCTAAAACATGTCTTATAATTAAAGTGGCCAAAGATGTGAATCCAGTAAAGGCCGACACTTGAGTTAATTGGAGTATTGCACGAACCCCTCCTAATTCGGCAAAGAGTGCAGCGATTTCATAGTTTCGGGTCAAACGTAGACTTAATCTCATGACTGCGTGAAGAGTATCCGCTTCGACGGGAATATTAATTAAACCGACGAGAGTTGAAATTAATGACTGACAGTGTCTAAACTGAAGGGCGGAAACAATCGTATCAATATTTTCGGGCTTACATTCCGTTTGTTCTTCATTTGATTGTTTATTAGATTCTTCAATAAACATAACGGGTCGCCAATTGCCGGTCTCTTCATTGATTTGAACCATTGTTGACAACTGAACCGTATATCTTCTGCGACCGGCTGTAAAGCGAACGATTTGTTCTCCACTTTTATAGCCGTCGTCTATTGTTTTGTTATTATTGGCCACATATGAAGTCCAACGACCACTTCTATCGTCAAACCATTTCCATTGTCTTTTAGAAACTTTCAAAAGTGGTGCTCTTCGGGCCGATGCAACGGCCGCCTTATCATATAAATCAATGAGAAGTATAAGAGGAGCCAACCATTTAGGTGTGACCACATTGTTTTTGTCATTCTTTGAGACCAATGATAATAAGTGTTGAGATTTTTCTAAAAGATGGACCATATCGTCGATTATATTGAGTTTAGAGAATTGAGTGGAACACTGGACACGCATTTCTTCAAAGAGTAATGTAAACAAATGTATTCTCGTCGCCGCTTTGGACGCCTCAGGAATGTTAGCCAATTGTGAGGCCCATTCAGTGACAGTCTTTTTGTCGAGTTCTCGCAAATAATTAGTGCTTTCAATTAATTTTGTTATATTAACATTAATTTCATCTAAGAGTTGAACAATCATTTGTTGACACCATTTCTCTCCATTCCTTTGGGCCACAGCGAGCAGTAAATCACATATTCTATAGACAGTGTCGGGTAAAGTGTCCAAAAGTCTTAAACAGCCGGAAAGGATTCCAGCAGTGAATTTATCCATTGAGTCTTTGGTAATGGGCTCTTCATTAACGAGTTTAACTTCTGCTGTTAATTCACTCGTAGAGGCGGTCTCTCCCTCTTCGTCATTAACTGTAATATTTTCACCCAAAGACATAGCAATAGCTCTCATCATTTGATCGTCTTCTGACATATCGTATTCCGGAAGTAAACCCTGAAATCAATGTATGGATTAGTGCACTCTATATCACATTAATTTAGTTTAAAATAAAATACACTTTTCCTAACAATTTTACACATTTTTGGATCTCAAACAGCGTTTAATGACAGCTGAATGGCCTCTGATATGTGTTATAAAAAATATACTTTAAGTTCGAAATAAAGTTACGATTTTGTGAATTTTAAAATATGAAATAAATATTTACCGCCGCCTGTCTGAGTGATCCTGGGTGACTTAGCAGGTAATCTGTCGCCTGTTCTAAACTATTAGTTTGGAGTAATGCATCCAAAGCTAATTCTCGTGGAAATCCCATATCCATTAGTTGTTGTAAATGATCGGAATTAATTCCCTGATCTTCTAATTCATTAAGTCCACCACCTCTGGGACGAGGAGTGGCTGTTGAGGCAGTGGTGGTATTCGTCGTCGTCGTCGTCGTAGTGGTAGTCGTAGTCGAAGGGGTGGCAGTGTTTGCAGTCTCTTTCTCTTTGGCCAACTTTTCCTGAATTATTGCCTCTCCTTTGAGAAGATGACAGAGAATGGCTAACATAGACTCAGACATTCTCTCGCCGTGAACTTTAAGAGGCTTTTTATCCCATAAGTGAGAAATACATTCAAAGGCGCGCTATAAACACAAATATTAATTTATATTAATAGCAAAGAAATGACAGACCCTATGAGTTCTTATGAGATATTGGACCGGATTGAAAGGCTCGAAATCACTCGATTGAGGAGTTTTAGTGGCCGGCATTGTATGGGGTGACTCCAAAACCATTCGAGGATTGACCATCTTTTCCAAAAGCATTAGCCATGAGTCTAAAAATTCACCTGCTCCTTCCGGCAGCTCTGGATGTTCAAGACCTTCTGAAATAGGCACTTTACCGTCTTGACTGATGGCCCACTTGAATGTACTGTAATTAAAGTTTTTTATAAAACATATCAATAAAATTAAGGGATAAAATTTACTTGAAAAATGCATCTTGACCCCCACACACCACAAACTTTTGGAGCATTAAATGATAGGGATGTTTGCGCTCATCGAAAAGCATCGGTGATGTGAACCCAACGGAACAAATATAAAACGTAAGTCTGAAATAAATTTAAAAATTATTTATTATTGCATTTTAGAAAACCAGCTTAAGTTCAATAGAAAAAACAAATCTTAAGCAACGATGCAGTGAATGCGTTATTATTGGCACCGACTAACGATCTCATTATGAAGAGTGGATAACATAATGGGAAGATACCTGAGTGCCATAACTAACTAACTATAATTTAAAAATTATATTTACCTGAACTTAGGAATAGGCGAAGTCGATGGCGGCTGCCATGAAAGACCACTTGCGAGTAATTTTGTTAAAGATTTGGCCACATTTCGGGCTGAAACCGAAGGCACTGAAGGCTGATTCTGAACGTTGTGGTGACTCCTTCGATGTCTAATTGGAGATCCCACACATAACTGAAGAAAAAGTCGATTAATATATATTAAAAAACCATTAAAAAGCATACCTTAACGAGTAGACCGAATAGCTCTGCGAGAGCCCGACCCAAACGGGAGGCACTCGTCAGAAGAGGTTTGATTTGTTTTTGTTGAGCTGTCATTTTCGATTGCGAGCCATTTATGTTTTTCTTTTTCTTATTTGTGTCAATATTAGAGTCTCCGCTCTCATCGACTTCCATATTAGAAGAATTGGTACCATTAATGTCAACATTTGTATCATTTGTTTCGATGTCATCGTTTAGATTTAAAGCACTCGTTAGTCGTTCCAATTGGTGGCGACCGAACTGCCAATTGGCGTTTGCCGACGATTCAGAGCATAGGGCTAAAAGTACTGTACTCTCCCACACGAGTGAAGTGTAGAGACGACTCAAACCCAAAAGGACAGTCAGTCCCAATTTGGAGCCCCAGTGTGTGATCGAAAGGTTACGAATATCACTCTGACCGGTGCGACATACGTGAACGAACATAAGTATATAGGCATGTGCTGCAGACATCGAGTGCAACAGCGGTGTCAGTGCCGATGACTGAAAAGGGTCGCTATTATTTCCATTGGATGAGGCCAATACCAGCTCTTCTAATAGAACACTTCCTCCGGGCGGTTCCAGAGGTCTGTGAAGTAAATCTAATTTTTCGAGAACTTTGTTGAGAGCATCCAAACCAAGAGTTAAAACTTGTCTTTCATGCGCTAAATTCTGAAATCGAGATTCAATTAAACAATAATAAAGAAATGAAAACAAACCAAAATGGATTTGCAAACGGAGGCCACCGAAAGGCAGGCGGGAGACATCGGAAAATCAATTGGAAGGTTAGGTAATTGAAGAATGTTTAAGAGTGGGGTCAACCCGTTTTGTTTAACAAATTCTCTGCAGTGATCGTCAGTAGAATTGTTGCTCAAAATGGCGTCAACGAAACGCATCTGACAAACAATTTATTATTAATTAAAGCGATAAAATAAGTTAACGATTAAATGATTTTATGCTAAAACGTACCACATTTAGAATATAATCGACGAGAGGAACGGGAGTTTTCGCATCACTTGTGGCCGCTTTCATTGCGATTGATGTGGTAGTAGTGGTGCCTTCGTCTTCTTCCTCTTCTTCTTCATCTGAAGAGCCGACTTCATTACCAACGGGAGTGTTATTATTACGAGCGATATCAGTAGAATTGGAACCATTGGAATCATTAGACTTCGCGGCTGGTTTTGAACAGACATAGTTTGGATCACTTCCCAAAGTGCAGAGCTCTTCGAGTAACTGTTTGTATAAAATATAATTATTTAATACTTTAAAAATAATTCCATACTTTGATTATCGCAAAAGTGGCGTCAGTTCTAAGACTGGGCTGATGACGCATTAGTTCGTCCATAGCATTGCCAAGATTAGAGGCGGTGTCACCCATTGGATCACTACTTCTACGTCTTCGCATTGCAGGCAAATAGTCGGGCGACAGAAGAACTTTGAATAGTCTTTCGAATGGTTTACAGGCGACGAAAGCTTCCAAACCTCTATTGTTTAAGCAAAGAGCACTGAAGACGTTGGGCAGAGAAGCCAACACTTCACGAGTTGCCGGAACCTAAACCAAAAAGTGTTAGTTGTCTTTTCATTAAAATAATAACAAAAATTAACAAAAGAAAAATAAAACAAAAAAAATATTCTCACTTTTACCTCTTTGACGAGAAGAGCGTGAAGGACAACATCCGTGAGTCCGCTCTCTTGTAATGAAGATAAAAGTGATGGCTCTTGAAAGACATAAACTGTAACCACATCTGTGGCCAAAAGGAAAAGTGAGGGCCCATAATATTCAGCGTTACTAATGATGTGTCGCAGAGAACGCGGAAGATTTCCATACATTACTGTAAATGAATTCAACATTAAAATCACTGACAATTAGTTGTCATTCATACGATGTCTAATTCCGTCAGCAAAGGCCGGATCCTGAATGGCTTTCTTTAGAAAATTAAGCATTGATTTAAGAAGTGCTGCCCTTTGAGGATAACATTGAATATCTTTGAGCGGTTGGACACTAGAAATAGAGTTTGAAGTCGGATTAAAGGCCACGATTTCCACGCTTTGCGTCAGATCCACTTCCATTGGAGTCACACAACTGCTGGAAGGCATCGTCTGCTCATTTAATGGCATTTCAGTGGATTCCCTTCTTGTGGGGACTTCTATAACAAACGGTTGTTCAGTTCGGCAAATGTCGACCTCATACTAAACAAATAAATACAACAAATTCTAAATATAGTGTCTATTAATTATTAAGTGAAGCGAACCTCTAAACGTTGGACAAAAGCATTGAGACCAGAGTGGGACTGGAAGGCAGTCATATCGAGGTTTGTAATGAGATCTATAACTCTGACGGCTCGGGTAACGAACTATTAATTGGAAATTAGTTGAAATTCATATAAAATAATTAAAAAATCATACGGTTATGTGTTCTGATTCAGTTCCCTTCCAATTAATAACTTTAAGAAGAGACTCCATCATTCCGCACTGTACTAACGCTTCCCCGCCGTTCTCATAACTGGCCAAATGGTAAAGGAATGAGAAGAGGGCCGTTGCGAATGGCAGAGGAAATAGTTCAGTGTTGCCGTCAATTAGGGCTTGAATACAACTTCTAACTAAGACTGGGAGAAAGCCGTGATAAGAGGCAGCGCCCGTCACATCTATTATCACATTTAACTTTGAATTTCTGTCTAAATGTATAATAGAAGTCAAAGTTCTTAAAGACGCGGCTTTTATTTCAATCAATTTATTGTCATTCAATTCTAAGACGTCGACTAACTCTTCAATTAATCCGTTGTAAAGTAAAGAAGTGGCGTTTTCTTGAAGTGACATCGCCTGACAGTAAACAATAATAGATAAGGCCTGAAGTCTTGCCTGAACGCACTGAAGACGTTTCTTATAATTTGAAAAACTTTTGGCGAGTCTTAAGTGAGTAAACAAAAGCATTTGTTTATCGTTCGGCACTTTATATGTTTCTATCATTTCTTCCATAATTTTAGCCAAAGATTTGTCGATTTGGTCGATGTTATCGACATGAATCACATTTAAAGAGTTTGGCTTTTTATTAGCCGACTCTTCACTGAAATATTCGAAGTGAAGTGTTGTAGCACTCGATGGAAATGAGGACATCGCCAGATCTTGACAACACTCGGCTAAACCGAAACCATTCTCTTTTCCGCCCCAATTCTGTGTAAATAACAAAAATGTTAGAATAAGTTAAAGTCAATCATAGAGACAATAATAATCTCTACAATTGTGCCAAACTCTGACTCCATTTGTGGCAAACATATACACTTCGGTCTCACTTTAATTAAGATCGAGTGCTGAGAAACTGCCAAACATTTAATCGATAGTAAAACTTATAACAAACCTCTGCGAGATATGTGAGTCTTGTAAGCAGTGATTGACGTTTTTCGGTACTAATTCGCGATATAAAATTAGATCTTTTGCTGAAGACATACAGCAAATTAAGAACTGCGAGAACGACCTGCATATCTCGCGATGACAATAAAGTTATCAAATGCTAAACAAAATAAATAAATATTTTTATTAACTTAAATTAGTTGTGATGTGAGTCAAACCTCCATTGAATTATAGAGATGTCGAGAAAAACTGTGTTCTATGAGAAGTGCGGTAAACATTATTATATGCATTAAGAGCTCCTTTTTCTAAAAACAATTTTTTATAAATCAATACAATTGCAAACATTTATTAATTAAAAACCTTTTCATTTTTGGGTTCGTCGACGGGTAGTGACCACTGGTTTTCATTATTGCGAAAACAACACGACTCGAGGATTGCATCGAATACATCCAAGACATCGATCCAGTGGTAGAGCTCACACTAATGGTTAACAACAGAATCATTAATAATTGAAATCATAATATTTGTGTCATTACTTTTCCACAATTCCAAGACTTAATATTCTTCAGTTCCTCTAATAATTGATTTTCATCGCAAGCCTTAAGTCTATCGATAAGTGTTTTACAATCCGTAGGCTTTAAACACAAATACAAACATTCATTAAATTATCTGAAAATTTTAAAACACAAACAAATACCACTTCAGAGGAACTCTTCTTGGATTTGGTTCTGTCGATCTTCATATTTATTGTTTTTAATTCTTCGACTTATGATTCTGTGGCGACAAAGAGATAAAGTTAGTCAACACTTATAACAAATACTAATTCGTAGACAAAAAACCACAAAAAATATTTAAAATTAAATAAATTGTTTTTATTAAATATAAGACAATTAATTGTTTGATAAAATAAATACTGAAATATTGAAGACAATCAATGGCTAAACAAATGACTGCAAACTAATGGTATCGTCAGTTAATTACAAGTGTTTGGACAGTCATAGGCTTTAGATAACAATTGATTTGAGTAAATGTCTTACCACTGATTTTAATAGATTTTAAGCAATAAATGAGCGAAAAATAAATTTTTAGAGAAAAACGTTTTCATTACATTTATTACCCATTTTTGTGTCCAAATGGTTGACTCAATTATCAAACGATTTGTTTAAAATGGTTTCAATACAATTAAGAATACAATTAAAACGAGAAACGATTAAATAAATTGTTTTTAATTCAATTAATAATTAAATGTTGTTTTCATAAACAGAAAAATGCGAGTCTTTTGTATTTAAGCAAACGTTGAATGCATTGACTCAACACTGAATTGAATTGCATTTGAATTACTAAAAGAGTGCCACAAATCTCAAAATGACTTCGCAATAACGCTATACTCACTTTCAAACATTTTTTAAGTATAAAACGTATCACTAATTTGAGCCCCAATTCACTCCTATTTCACTGAAACCTATTCTCAATATTATTATAATGTTTGACGTCCTTATCATTTACCTATTGTTCATCCGATGGCCTACAGATGGAATACTTATTACTAAAGTATTACACTTTTAGCCGAGGAATGGGTTGAATGGGTTGAACAGATTATCGCTCTTTCTTTTATCACTATTTAAATATGACCATGCTTATTTTCAATTATTGTTTTATCACAAACAAATGATAAATTATTCATCAAAATAGGATGAATTAGGGATGAATTCTTGATTTAGGATAACGAGTCTCTATTTAATCTGTATATAATTTAATGATTTTAATCTTGCTAAATTGATTAAAGTTTAGTTAAACTTTACAACAAAATTATAATTTAATCAAAGTATAGATAAGTTAAAACACTTTATGAAAAGTTTATTATTAGTTTAGTTTTTTAATAACAATAAAGCTTTTAATTTGTCATAAAATGATATAATTAAGACTTAATGTATTTATTATTAAAATAAGTATTTCTTCAAAAAATAAAAGATTTAATTTTGAAGTTAAGAGAAGAGACTCTAATATTAATTAAATATTAATATTCTTTCAATAATTATCTTTATTTACAAATTTAGACGCAATAAAAAAATGATTTATATTAAAGGCATTAATTTTGATCTAATTTTAGTTATTATAGCATTAACTTCTGTATCTTTACTCTTACATTAAATAACAAATCATTTTTTGTTTCAATGATTTGAAGAGAAAACTCCTTTTGTTAGTTGTTTTTAATAGTTTATTAACTGTTTATTTATTTAGTGATGAAAACTAAAGATTTATTGCATTCTTTGAATTTTTACATAAGTTTTTAATTCGAAGAAAAAAGTTATCAAAACTGAATTCCTTTTAAAATCATTATTTTGAGGGAAGTTTTCAAATGTTTTTAAATGTTTTCAAATGAATAAATTAAGTCTCTCTTTGTTTAATAAAAAAAAAGTTTGAGTGCATTAAAAAAGTTTAAAATCTGTCACTTAATGTAGAGATTGGCTGAAGAAAGAGAAGAGCGATGAGATATATTTGCAGAGGAGGACAAGCCATGCACGTCAAGGTCGGTGACATATTAATAGGTATTTCTGTTGCTGCAGGAGAACCAACATTCTCACCATTGGGCACAACTATTGGCACAACTATTGGCACAACCATTGGCACCAACACAACCCTGGAATAGAACTTTCAACAAAAGAGAGTTTAAGTTTTTCTAAGCTCTGGGTATGAAAACAGGTTCTCCACTGCATGTGTGCTGTTCTTAAATAAATGTTATACAGAACTGAAAGGTTTTGACACAAAATAAATTATTCAACAAAATTATATAATCGAGTTCTATGGCCGTCTTGTTTGTGCTCGATTCAAATGGATTCGAATTTGCAAATTATGTTTAGATTATTGAAAATTGATATCACATTTGTTTAGTGTTTCGCAATTCATGTGATATAAGTTTTGTTGAATTACTCTTTGCGTTAAGGAATTACGTTATTCTGTTCTGTAAAACAATGTATCTTAAGTTAAAGTCATATAATCTGCTAAACAATTGTCAAATCGATTGTGAAAGTGATAACAAGAGAAGAAAAATTAGGGAACGTTTAAAAGAGTTATCACTTTTTATGTCCAATTGTCGTCTCATTACAATTGAGTGGAATAAGAAGTGGAACGCAGTGGTAGTTGTCTTCAACAACGGTATCATTTCATCGATTTATTTGAATCGCAATAATAATGTGATAAATGTATATCACGACAAATATCTCGTCAACAAATTATTGTCTGAATATATGGTTAATATTGTATTTCGAGACAATTATATATTAATATCTTATACTCAATCGAAGTTGACTTTAGTTACTATCACTCAAACCATTCATAAGAAAAAGAAATTTAAACTCACGAACAGAAATACTACTATCACTCCATTAGATCTCGAAAATGGTATCACTCGAAGAGTAGAACGAAATCTTTTGGTGAATGAAAGCGGAGATCTGTTGATAGTCTGGTGGAAGACTGGAACAAATTGTGTAGCACCATGGTCTGCTCCTGGTAGAAATCTTAAGGATTTGGCCAATATTTTCATTTATAATTTTACAAAAAATAATTTCGAATTAATATGTTTGGGAGTAATTTCTGGTCAAATATATCGGGTCAGTAACTGTCAGTAACTCTCAATACTGTTACTACTATTTATATCATTTTTAATTTAATTTTAGTAAATTATTTATTCCTCAAAATAAGTCACAAAACAGCACAGAATAACCTCTTCTTACATAAATTGTGTTCCAATAAATTCATAATAATTATGGTTTAAATTTGAGTTAAATTTCAATTTATTGTTAAATGTTGAGTGACCTGAATAAACACCTTTTTATAAAAGCTTTAATTATATTTACTATCCTTAATAGAAAATGATCTTGGTTCAATTTGTTTAGTTCTGACAAAAGGAGAGAAAAGGAGTGACTTATTAACAAATTCCAATCCAATACTATTCATAGAGTAATGAGTTTTTATTTGTGATTCTGTCTAATAATTTCAGATATCATTCAACAAATGGAACGGTAACCAAGTGGTAGTCCTCCAACAATCGCCAGAGTCTGCATTTGTATTAAATTATTGCGTTTACGAAATAATCGAATCGATTGAATGTCTGCAACAAATATATTCAATTCGTATTCCATTATTGAGGTGTTGTGTTAGGGCTCAGTTCACATCAGCTTTGGATAAAGTGGTTCTCCTTTGCGATGACGATAGGATCTGTCTCTTTAATATCGAACAGAACGCACTCTATTCTCTCCATTCATCTGTGAATGCATTTGACTTTTCATGCAATCCATTTGATGCCATATTCACAGTCGCCGATCAATTCGGACGCATTTCTATCTATGATTACGCGCTCAACACTATTCACATCAATTATGAACACCTCTTCAACGATAGAATAAACCATCGCTTAAATCAAATTAAGTTTATCGACGGCTCAAAATTTATCCTACATTTCAATGAAGACAAATATTGTAATATAAGTTTAGTAACTCTTCCGGTTGTGATCGATAGTAAAACTCTTGTCAATCAATACATAACAAGTGGTAAATGTGATGAAGCGATCGCTTGTCTTCAGACAATTAATTGGAACTGTTATAGCGATAGCGCATACTTTTGTCTCAGTCTTATATTCAATCATTTGATAAAACGACCTCTAAATAGTGTTCGCGAATCGCAACTGGAACTTACCTTGGCTACTTTTCTTACACCATTGGCTCCTATCGATGAACAAATAGACAAAGATTATAGACTAGAGATCCACTATTTGGCCAAACGTTTCTTTTTTCATTTAATTCGATTTAATTGTTTAGACAAAGCATTTCTTTTAGGCATTGACTTAAAGTGTGGACATCTCTTTAGTCTTCTACAGAAAATAGCTCTAAACAAACAAAATGAAAGAATAGCTGCGGCCGCACAAATCAAGTCACAACTATACGCTCAACACCAAGCTCAATCTAACCCTCCATCCATTTTAAACACACAAAATAACAAGATTGAACCAAATAATAATAATAATAATAATCAAAATAATGATTATAATAACGAAGAGATAGAAAAGAATACTTCACCGCCTTTTGAGACTTCACCAAATATTATAGGACTGCCAATAATTGAAAGGGTTGATAGGGTTGAGCGCAACACATATCAGGAAACACTTCAAACAACCAAAGATTCTGAAACGACCATTACTTCAAAATTAAATCCGTCGCGAACTAAAGCAATGGTCATCGGAGCAAAACCCGTCAGTTTTCGTCACATAAACCCGAGTGAAGCTTACAATAAAGACATTGTCTTCTTTGAGCCTCCATTTAATCCATTGCCAACAAATTCAATGTATGCCATATCATCCAAAAAGAAGAAGAATTTGACGAATAATCCGTTAAATTTAAGAAATAATTCAATACAAAACTCAGTCGAAACTCACTCTAAAATAGAGTTTACAAATAAACCAAATTTCGAAAGGGCTTCGTATTCGTCATATTCCTCCTCCCGGTGCTCGTCTTCGTCTCATACCTCAACTTCAACATACTCTTCAACGTCAGCTTCACTGTCAATACCCACTCCTTCTTCAACGGACTCAAGTCTTCCACCAGAACTGCCACCAAAGACTTATTTAGCGAATAAATGCAAGAAAGCACCGGAAAGACCGCCAAAGAAAACACTAACGAGTAATACGACCATCAATAAAGATGTGGAGCAATCAGACCAAACGTATGGTTCTAAAGGAGAGGCCAATACTAGTTCTGTGCCAATTAATCCATCAAATATGAAGTTGAGCTCAAAGATTGAATGCATTCACTTCGGTGTCGTATAATTCGGTTTAAATAAATGTCATTAAAAGATAATCGATCGGATGCGGCACATGCCCTGACATGCACTGACTCTCCTCCGACAGGCTCTCTCTCCTCTCTCTCCTCTCTCTCCACTCTCATCACAACTTTCACTTTCAGTCTCTACACTTCACTCCAAAGATTTTCTTTCGTTTCATTCGTTTTCTACAATTTATAAGAAAAGTTCGATATTTTCTCTTTAATTGAGTTTAAAATGAATTTAAATTTAAAATAAATTTTAATAAAGAAATTATTTTTAAATTATTGCCATATTTTTCAATAAATATTAGTTTCGTTTAACTTTAATTCATTGATTTTGACATTTTTGTTGGGGTAAGTCATCTATCAATACCTTTAATACGTTTTACTGTTAATAATAGGCTTTAAAATTTGAAAATTTATATTTAGTTCCTTTAATTTGACTCTTGTGTCCACTTTTGTGTCCACTTTTGTATCCACTTTTAATAAAATTGATGTTCAAATAATATTCTTTCCATTAAGTTTCAAAGCTTTCAATAATAATTTCTATTCAAACCTTTTCCTAAACTATCATTCAATTCATCAACAGTTGAGTTAGTATTGACTCTCATTGAGTGACCACCACTTTGGCATGTAATCAAGTTATAAGCCAGATCAAATCAAATACTTATCAAGTACACCAATTATACAGCTAAATACAGTCCAAATCAAATATTATCTAGATAAAGTAAGAGTCAATTTAAACCTTACTTCAAATCTTAACTCAACTCAAACCCAACTCTAAATCTAATCTCAAACCTTTGTTTTAAGGGATGTCTTTTACTAATTATATTTTTTACATTTCTTTAGAAATGTGTTTCAAATAAAATCAATTTTTCATTTTATGAAATCCAGTACTCTTTCATTAACTTAATTACTACTATCAAGGATTCTGTAAAATTAGACCAAATTAAGTACAATATGTGGTCACTCTAACTCTCATGACTTTTGTGCCAAACATTTTCATATAAAATAATAAAGTGTTGTACACCCCGTTTAAAATGAGTTAACTAGAATCTACCCAATGTTGAAATGAGTTTGATCTCATTTTAAAACTTTAATAATGTAGATTTTATTACTAAATAATGTGCTTATGACCAAGGGCTTTTGATTATAATTAAATTAAGTCATTAATATTATATTAATTTATAGATTAAAAGAATTTCTATAAAAGGATTATTTCAAAAATAAACAAATGTTCAAAATATTCATCAAAAAAAACATTTTAGAGTAAAAATGTTAAAAAAAAATAAATTTATTTCACAAACAAAGCATTTAATGAAACAACAAATATATATACAATTATTTTGATTAATAAGTTTTACAACTTTTTAGGACTGATTTGTATTTTTTATTAAAAGATAGAAATCATTGATTCAATTACTTACTATTTTAAAGTATTAGTTTCTATTTTTTTTAATTAAAAGTGCCATGGTCATAAACATCTAAGATATTAACTAAAAATCTACATGATTAAAGCTTTAAGATAAAACCAAGCTAATTTCAAATTGAATTTTTAGATCATAGTTGTTATTTACAATTTATATAGTATACAATGTATACTATGAAGTTTTAGTCTCAACTCATTTTGTGCGGTATTTACTTGACTTTATTCTTGATTTCTAAAAATATTTATAAAACTTCAAAGGATTCAATACTTTTACAGACGAAGTAATAAATAATTTATAAGTTTCGATATTTTCTTAAAATTATTTATAATTAAAATATTTTCGAATAAATCTTTTAGTTTATAAACTTTAGTCTAAAAATATTGGAATGTTTTAATATATGCTAATATTAAAACTTTCCAATATTTTTAGCATGGTCATTGTTTAAATATAGAGTCGATTGAGGTAATCTCAATAAATATAATTCATGAATACTTGTCGTTTACCTTCAATTTTATTAAAAGATTCATTTGAAAGCCATAAATGTTAGGTTCAAATGTATCATTATATGCAAAATATCAAATATCTTGCTTATCTTTAAAAAAAAGTGAGTCATAGTCAAATGATCATGCAAGAAAATTGAAAACAAATTCTTTTAATAATAATTTTCAGATCTATTTTAGTGAAATTTCAGTCAAATATCAAATTATTAAACTAAACAAACGAATAATTAATTGATTTTATTGTTATGTTTAAAGTCATTCAAAACTATTTTCGACATAACTTTTGCTTAAAAATCATATAAAAAATGAAACCAATATAAGACTCGACTCAAACGAATTCAATTTTGAAGCGTCAGTTAAACAGATCTGTTGACTGTCAAGAAATTTAAGACCTATCTTCTACTTCAAACATCATCTTGCTCAAATAGTTTATTAAAGCAAATAAAAGTAATATATGTATAAAATTTCATTACAATTGATTATCAAATGTTTGTCTAAAATTAAATGATTTTAATATCAATTAATGTTTGTTTATATATTGTCTTAACTTTATTTTCAGTGAATTGCTTGAACAGTTTCTGACCAGGGTAGGTCTTTGAATAAAATTTTGAAGTTTTAATATCTATAAATAGAAGCCATCGATGCTCTTGAAATCAATAGACAGATTGTAACTTGATCAAAAATGAAAACCTAAAACTTAATACCAGTACTTGAGATAAGTGAAGTGATCCCTTTGTCATATGAAGTCCTGTTCATTGGTGTGCAGTTCTGTGCAATCCTTGACCATCAATTGAATTCATTAAACTAATTATTAGAGAGATTATAGTATGAATTGTTAGTAACAAACTGTTGAACTCTTAATTGAGGAGCACTACTACTACTAATACAGATTCTGTATTAACTGAAAGACTACTTAACAGCAGAACTCCAAACACAAAGTGTTGTAATTGTGGACCAAATTAGAAATTTTCATTCAATTAGAAAATAAGAGTTCATTAGATTTGATTTAAATAAATATATATTAAAATGAAAGTTATTAATAGTTTAAATGATTAATCGTTTATTTAGTGAGAAAACTATCATTTGTTGAAACGAAGCGAAGCCAACACTAAGTCTGAAGTAAAGGCAATCAATAAGAAGTGTTCATTTAAGTGGAACTAATATCTCTTACAAATATATGAACAAATATTACCACAATTTTATTATAAGTGAAAAGGGTTTGTCAATGAGTGGTGCACTTGATATTCCACAAGTGGTACACATATATAAGAGATAGTGCTCTACAAACTGTTGACCACACATTCATTTATAGTTGAACTGTCAAACACACAAATGAAACAAAAAAAATAGTCATCAGTTTATCACAACTAAATTAGGGGACAAATATTTGGTTCTCTATTTGAGTTATAAAACCGAAACCAATAAAACTTCACAAAACGAACACAAAATCAAATCAAAAGAAAAATTCAAATTAAATATAAATCTATTTTTAGACTTAATTTGCTTTTCATTGCTTTTAATAAAAACTTATAATTAAATTATTTGGTTTAGAGTTGAAAACTAATTGTTTGATTTCAAACGACTCACTGACCCTCAAATTAATACAAACCTTGAATTTAATTAAGAGTAGTTTAATAGAAAAGAAGCTAGATCCTTTGAATAAATTGGAAAAATATTCTTCAATAAATAGAGTTTTTGTGTGGAGTAGTTAATCATTTATGATGTCCTCTCATTACAAAGGCTTTGTTGACGAGTAATCAAAAGAATATGTCTAAAGACCTGTTGAAAAAGTGAGTGTATGTGTGCTATTCATTACATAGCTATTGAGAAAAGTGCTCTAGCTCAATGCAGTCTAATAAGATGACTTGGATTGTGTTGCCATGGCAATATATTGTCGATCCACCAAAAGTCGAGCCCATTTTCATGCATTTGATTATTAGAATCAGAGGCCACTCATTTATCTTAAGGTAGTCATGAAATAATCATTTAATAATATGTAGTATTGGTATAGGACTGAACCCTCTTTTCTTTTATATGTTTGAGTCCTTACTTCAAATACTATATTAAATAATAAATTACATTAAAACAACGATTTTTAAAATAAAGACAATCAAACTTTTATCCAATAAAAGCGAACTCCACTCACTTTACTCTTGATTTTCAAAAAAAAACCCTTAATAAAATTTGTCTTTATTGGTGTTCTAGCTAAATCTAGTAAAAATCTCAAGAGATAAAGTAATTTGACATTTAGAAAACGTATTGAACCTTGTTAATATTGTTAATAAGAGGAGAAAATTGGAAAAAGTCATATTCAAAGGGGAATAAATCTATTGAAATGTTGTGGACGACTATATGTCGTAATATTATTGATAGTCTCTGTGAGTGAGTGTTGTGTCAGATATTTAGCCCAAACTCTTATCGCATTAAAATTTTGCCCATTTTTTGAGTCAGAAATTTATTGATTTTATTCGCCGCAAAGTTTAAGCCCTTTATTATTGAAGTATGAATTTTTATCGTATATATTAAGGTTTTCTCATAGACTTCCCACTCTTCCCACTCACTCATAACAACGGAATGTCTTTACTGACTTCAGTCCATATTAATGTCTGTTTCCTTGGCTTTTATTGAAGAGGCATTTCACTCATATATAATATATCCTAAGATATACTAAAATAGTGGCAATTGTGTGATATAACACAAATGTGTGTCACTATTGGATGACTAAAAAGAGCGATACTATTATCATATAGTCTATAGTTTCGAGACATTCAATAAGATTTCTTTCACTTTATTTCCGAGACCTCATTAACTGCAAATCGAGAGAATGAATGCCTTTCTCTCTCATCCCAATGCGTTGACATTGTGTTGTGCTGTTCTGTGCTCTGCTCTTATGCTCCCAATCATTTATCTTATATACACCGCTCTTCATCTCTTCTGTACTAAACACGGCTTCGCAATCGTTTTAAACCTTTTATTATATTTTTTTTCTTTCAGAGAAAATCGATTATAAGTATGTTGTCATCGATTAAATGTTGATTGTACTAGTTCTAATTTATTTTTATACTATTTTAGAACTATTTTTAGAGACTTTTGATTTTATTACTTTCAGAGAAAAGTATCGTTCAGTTTGAAAGTCGATTATAATTGAAATTAATTACTCAAATGACAAATCAAGAGAGTATTGCGGCTGAAGTCGAGAAAAAGTTTTACGATCTATTGGTTCAATGCCGAGGATCTCGACGTCTCGTTCTGGTTATTGTGGCCATTGGACTCCTATTGGATAATATGCTCCTCACTTCTGTTGGTATGAATTAATGATGTGCTATAAAAAGATCTCCTCGTTTACATCGATAGTAGTAAACAATGTCACAAACAATTTTCTAATAAACAATTTGACCCCAAACACAACCTCTGATCCTAAAACAACAAAAGAAATTTCATCTATTAATTAGAAGGCAATTAAAACAGTAAAAATGTGTACACTTTTCTCAATTCAATGTTTAATTCATTGAATAACAAAAAGTACTGAAAAACAGTAGTAAACCATTCGATATATACAATAAAAAGTTGTTTACTGTGACTCGTATGGCAACAACTTTTTTAAAGGTCAATAACAAGTAATTTCAATGGCCAAGAGTAAAATAATTGAATTGAACAATATTTCCATAGATTTACTATTGAATAGGACTTACCTGACTTAACATGACTTACCCGAACAATCACTTAATCGGTTTTGAGTGCACTTAAAACTTAAGTTAAACAGAAAACAGTTTTATTTAAAAATTAATGAATGAATAAAAGAAATTCTGATAAAACCAAATGAATTAACAAAAGTTTTATTACTTTTTATTCAAAACGAAAATATGTTTCAAAGACTTAAAGTAAAAAATCTTTAATTATTTGAGTCACATAAAAGTGAAGATTTCATGCATTTAATACAATAGTATTATTACCTACGGATTAATTTTCAGTCAATTAGAAGTCGCGTGAATGAACTTTTATAATAATTATGTGATGTGAAGGTTGTTTATCTCCCAACTCACTGACAAAAGTGGCTCATATTATAGATGCAAATGCTTTTAATTAAACCGAATCCTTGAATTATTATCATTGGAATAAGTGAACTGAAAATTCAATATTTTGGTCCTATTTATGTCTTAAATCAATCTTTATATCAAAGAGTTCTTCAAATTTTTATTTCAGTTTTTTTTCGATTTAATAACAATTTTAACGAATTAATTGAAATTTTATGGAAATAATTCACATCTCGTTCTTAATTTCGATATTAAAAAAAATTTACTTAAAATACCCCAGGCTTTCAGAATTTTAAGTTCTAGGTATCACTAATTAAATATCTCGATAATGTGACAAATAGAGAGAACTTGTTTAAACACTAAATTTATATGTAATGGTTTTATTTCGCGATCTTTTAGTTTTTTTTTCTGGAGAACTGAAACTAATTTATTTTTAAGACTCGATGTCTTTCACACAAAAACAGATTCAACTTTTTTTTAGAACATATTCAGTGAAATTTAGATCAATTTGTGTACATATTTTAGGCACAAATCTTAATCTAAAATTATTGAAACCCCTTTTGAGAAAAGTTTAGTTTCGAAATGGAATTCTTATGTTAAGTTAAAATACTCTTTAAATTGAATCCTAATTATTTAAAATCAGGCATTTAAACGACCTGTAATTTGAATCTATCAAAATTTTTGACAACTAATTCCATGATATGTAAATCAATATAGAAATGACTCTCACGAAAGGACCAAACTCAGATTAGTTAAATTGATTTATCGAAATAATTTCTAAATTTATTTTTTAATGTCAAGAATATGAAAAAATATTCTTTTTTTCACTGAAAAGTAGATCATAAGAACGGAAAGAAGTTTCACGACAAGATTCAATCTATTCTAAATAATTATCACCTAGGTATCAAAATATTTTCTAAAAGACATAAATTCTACGCATCTCTCGGTTTAAATCTAAATTATGGACACATATTATAATTAGAAGAGTTTTCTATTATTAAAAAGTTATATGAAAATGGAATTCGTGACCAATAATACAATTTTGTGATGAAATCAAATTTAATACAATAGAAGTTAAGACATTAATGATAGAAGTTTTACAAATAAAGAAAATTATTCTAATTTTATTGAAATCTATTGAGTTATTAAATTTGAAAAGTATACCCCTTTTATATTTTGATGAAAACTTAACTAAGAGGTATTACATATAATTTGATAATAATTGTAGTGCCAATTATACCGGCATTTCTCTACGAATTGCATCACCAGAAAGATATGGTTATTCTCAATGAAACGCTACGAACGTCGAGTCCATCACCCGCTCAGTTATACAATAGAAGACTGGACTCAAAAATGAGTGAATCTGCAAATTTGTTGCCCTATATTACGTCGGCTAAGAATAGGCAACAGTCGACAAATAGAGCCCAAAAATGCAACACAAATGAAGTATAATATGATTTTCACAATACTTTTCATTCCTTTTCAAAGCTTTCATTTTAACCCATTTTTTTTATAATCTTTAGTTGAAATCCACTAAAATATATAAAAGCATTTCCAAGAGTACCTCTTTTTTATCTGATTTCCATTTATCTGATTTTATTTAACCAAATGTCAAAAAGGAAGACCTATCGACAACTCCAGAGCCACCCACGACTCCCGAACCTCCGACAACAGAAGCTGCGATACCCGAAGATGTGTTGAGACACGAAGAGTTAATTAATGAGAACGCAGAGGTGGGTATCATGTTTGCATCGAAGCCAATAGTCCAGGCCATCACTAACCCTTTTGTGGGTCCGTTAACAAACAAGTACGTTTCAAACGACTAACTATTCATCAAATTATGTTATTATATCCCTAAATGTCTATTAAATAACAGTAATATAAAACTAATAATAATAGACTTCCATTCAATTTACAAACAATTGAAGTTCAGTTGATCTCAACTTAAAAGTCTTTTAAAGTTAATAAATAATTTTCTCTATATTTTATAAACAGATTAAAGTTCTTACTTCTTATCAAATAAGTTTTTTTCTGTATATGAACAGGGAGTGAGTGGAGAGAGAGAGAGAGAGAGAGAGAGAGAGAGAGAGAGAGAGAGAGAGAGAGAGATGGATTAATTTTTTTATTGTTTTATATTTATTTTTAGAAGAGTTTACTTTATTTTACTTAAGTCTTGTTTAAAGACAAATAATTTTTAAGAATCAAAAAATAGTGAAAAGAGAACTAAAAAAAGAACAAAAAATGTTAACAATGTGTTGAGTAAATTTGGAGAAAATAAATAACCCGAAACATTAGAAAATAGCATTTGAGGCTTTTCGTCACATATTTTGTTGTTCTCTTTGTTTTAAAAGCATTTCTTTTAATTTAATATAACTTTTATTACTTTCCTAATGAACTCAGAATAGGTTACAGTTGGCCACTATTTTTCGGACTAATACTACTATTCTTTTCTACAATGAGTGAGTTATTATTAACCTATAATTTAGATAAAATTCTGAATTAGAATACAATTATTTAATGTTTAAAATCTAATCTATTGTTAATTAAATCACTATAATTATCAGTCTTTGCAATCGGTTCATCCTATCCGACTCTATTTATTGCTCGTTCATTACAAGGCATTGGCTCTTCGTTCACAAGTGTTGCCGGAATGGGAATGTTGGCAGAAAGATACCCGGATGACCGTGAAAGAGGTCTTTTCACCTTTAAATTTGATTATCTCATTATCTCTTCAAAACTAATGAAATATAAGACAATAATTTCTCATAAATGACACAAATATTACACGAATTTTCAATTTATTTTTAAAGTAAAACCAATTATATTTGAAAATAAAAATTAGATTTCACTTCAAATCTATAATCGATTGAATGATGAATAGGAGATATTATATGACATCCATTGACACGAACTATAGATTTAGAACAATAAAAGAGAAAAAAATATAAATAAAATTTTAACTCAATTTCGATATGAATTCTTATATTTTAAAGAATAGGTCAAACATTATGCAAAAGCTATTATCAAATGCAAGTTCATATTAATCATATCTCTTAAGAATTAGTACTGAATACTAATTGCTTAGAAACGAAGGCATCTGTTTCTTGAACTTCAATTTGACTGCTTTTGTTGTTTCGTTTACACCGATTCTCACAATAGATCACATCTTGCAATAGATATTGAACTAAGAATTATAACTAAATCACATTTTCAACAAAAACTTTTCAAATCGTTTGCTATTAAGTGATGTTTTTAGCATAAATTGAGGTCAAAACTACATTCATTGTATGTCCAAACAGAGCTACTATACTACTACTACTACTGCACTGACTTCTTCTTCAGATCAATCACTTAATACTCTTCGAAAACAATAAAAAAATTAATTCATTTTAGGATTTAGATTTATATTTAGAAAATTTACATGTTCCTATTTTCAAACTATTTAATATTGATATGAAATTTTGTAATTTTTTTTAAGAAAATGAATTTTAATGAACGTTTGAACTTAATATAACTTTTGAATAATACCTTGATAATAATTGAAATGAAGTTTATAGGTTTCATTTAGATTAAGGTCTTCTTCACATAAACTCATTTAAACAAATGTTTTCAACACTTCTAAACATTTCTAAACTTTAATTAATATTGTTTTGAACGGATTCTTGAATTTATAATATAAATAAAAATTGATGAACGCAGGCAATAGTATGGCCATAGCTTTGGGTGGTCTGGCATTAGGTGTTTTGATAGGACCCCCTTTTGGTGGTGTGATGTATGAGTTTATTGGCAAAAGTTCACCGTTTGTAGTGTTGGCTCTTTTGGCTCTTTTAGACGGATGTAAGTCGATATGCCTTACATTCAAATCAATGAATACACAAAAAAAGTATAACTTTTCAATTATTTTCATTTTTTCCTTTCAATTGCATCGAAGGCTTGCAATTACTAGTATTACAGCCACAGGTGTCTAAAGAAGAAGCGGAGGGCGCATCACTCGCTACTCTTATCAAAGACCCGTACATTTTAGTGGCCGCCGGTGCCATCACTTTCGCCAATTTAGGGATCGCTATTCTGGAGCCATCACTACCATTGTTTATGATGGACACAATGAAGTCAACAAATTGGGAACAGGGGGCTGCCTTTCTACCTGCATCCATTTCCTACCTGATTGGGACAAATATCTTTGGTCCTTTAGGCCATAAAATGGGAAGGTCATTATAATCTATTCCATTTTACTTTTATTATTTAAAAAAAATGCTCTTCAGGTGGTTGGCATCGATGATGGGTTTAGTTATTATTGGAATCGCTTTACTTTATGTAAGATTTCCAATAAAAAAAATCAAATAAAAATCGAGTAAATAATCTATATTTAGATACCAATGGCTTCGAGTCTTAACTCATTGATTATACCGAATGCAATGATAGGTTTCGCAATTGGTATGCCATCAATCGCTCTTATTATCATTAATATATTTAATATATTTAATAATAAATATTAATTTAAAATTTGAATTTATTTAAATTCAATGCAATGAAAAAAAGTATTTGAATTTATTTGAAACACTTTTTCTATAAATAACTTTTTTAATAAATTTAAGAATATTTGAGTAAATAATTAGTGTAACCATTGGTTATAGGAATGGTGGACAGTTCGATGATGCCTATGCTCGGTATGTATGACATACTATTGACCCCTCACTAATCAAATGAATTATTAATTAATGATAAACTGACGAATCTAGGTTATTTAGTTGACATCAGGCACACATCAATATACGGTAATTTGCATTATATTTAATATCATATAATTAGGAATCAATTATTGATTTCAATATTAAAAACCAATTATCGATTAAAAGGTAGTGTATATGCTATCGGAGACGTAGCGTTTTGCCTGGGATTCGCTTTCGGTCCGGCCCTCTCCGGCACTTTAGGTCTGATTGCTTTTAAAAAGTATATTAATTTGAAAATGAGTTTAAATGAATAGTTCGATGGTTGGGTTTCAGTGGTTTGTGCACAACAACAGCTTTCATTTGTTTCCTATTCTCTCCTCTGATGTATATATTAAAGAAACCTCCTGGTCGTAAAGAAAACCAGACATTACTTAATGAGTCTGCCGTCAGATATGTTAGTTATACTAATGAAGAGTCACCCGACGAGGATTCAGATCTGAGAAAAGCCAAATCAAACCACAATTGGGTTCCTTAAGAGACTCTCATTGAATATATGATTATATAAATTATATGTCTTTTAACTTATTTGTTGCTCACATTTGTATTAAAAATGTTGACAATAATAATAACTAATAGTAATAAAATTAATATCAATTATGAAATAAATATAAATATTTCCAATAATTTACTTAACTATAAATCTGTTCATAAAATTATTGTAAATTTTATTGTAATCGTTATTCAATTCATCGCACAAAAAGATTTTCATTTGTATAATAAATTCCTTAAAAGATTTACTTTTAGTTTATAAGATGTGTAAAGTTATCTATAAAACTATCAATAAAATGAATAATAATCTTGCAATTGAATCAATGCCAATATTTTTTAATTACATTTAAGTTTATTAGATTATAGTTAATTCATTTAATTAATTAATATTGAAAATTAAATATTGAAAACAAAAATTTTTGATCTAAATTTTGTTTTTTAAAATTTCATTTAAAGCTAAGTTTGTTGACCTAAAAAAACAGTTTTATCTCTATTTCATTTTAAAGCAATAAAATGCAAATTTTTGAAGCAAAGGATAAAAATTTTATCACAAAATACCTTCAATACAACACATTATCGTCTCATCAAATAATTATTAAAAATTTAGACTTAAATTATACTTTTAATCATTTTATTTATATTTCGTTTATAATTTAAATCTATTCAATACATTAACACAATTTTCAAATGAATTTCATTTATTTATTATTAAATAAAATTAATTAAAAATTTAAATCATTAATTATAAAAACTATGTATATTCTGTTACCAAAAGTGAAGTGTATTACCTAATACTGAGCGGATGTAAAGGGAGGGCTAACTTACAAATGACAACAATTGTTTAGGCAATGATTGGCTCCAATTGACTAATCAAAGAATTCTTCACTTTTATATTAAAGCAATAAATTAAAGATTTTATACAAAATCTCTTCATTTGTACCGAAACTTTTCAATCAGTTTCTAATCGAAAGTTATATTAAAAACTAAACGCAGCAAAAGTTTTGTCAAAATGTCTGACTATCATCTATTTGAGTCTCTGATCAGCCCTTCGTCTAATATAAGACCAATTTTGGGCAAAATTAAACCCAAATCCTCGGGATTTTTGCCGCAAAGAATGCCCGAAAACAACACCAACTGGTCATCAAAACTTAATCACAGAATCAAAGGTTTGTTTTAATAATAATTTTATTTTATAATTTTTATAAGAAATAATTGACTTTTAAAAGAAAGTATAATAAATCTTTAAGTAAAATAAGTTTGATTTTTATTTTACAAACAATTATTATCTATTTATGTCTAAATTTTATAATAAAGTCATTATTATTACAATTTGTGTTTAAACTTATTTTTTTAAAATAATTTAATTTAATAAAAAGTTGTGATCATTAAATGAAAATCTTTTGTTTGAAAAACGTTTACAATAAAAGAAATGCTTTACTATTATTACAACTTTAGATGTCTTTTCATTCATTATTTTCTTTGAATGAATAGAAAACATTAAAAGTATTATATAATGTTTGATAACTCTCTCTATTGTCTCAAATGATTTCATTTGATTTTTTTATTTCCTGTTTTGTATTCATTTTTTTGTTACAAACATTTCAATGTCTTTTGTATTATAGGCGCCGACGACTGGGAGTCGCAGTTGTCTAAAGTCGGCAGTCCTTTGAAGTATTCGCCACTAATTTGGTCGGAATCGGTTCACTTTGATGTTAAACCAAAACAAAGGGTTCCGACAAATGTATTCTTTGATGAGGACAGCAGTGACTCTAAAGAAGAGTTTGAAAGCAATGGCGTCGATGTGCCGCTCGTCGACAATAAGGCCGCCATCAAAAAGAATTGTCCGACAAATGGTAGTCCTGACTCTCACTACCAGTTATTCGACAACTTTTCTTATTGGAGAATGAGTTCAGCCGTCGGTGAAAACCAACGGATGTCCAACAAAAACAAACGTCGGGTAAAGACACAATTGTTTTGTGCCTTTTGTAAGAATAATAACGAAACGCCAGACGTTTATAACTCGCATGTAGTCAAAGACCCGTTTGGCCGAACCACTTGTCCGGTTCTTCGTAACTATGACTGCCCCAAATGCAGATCAGGAGGTGGCGATAACGGACACACCATTCGCTACTGTCCTCTCAATAAACAGGGAACTGACGATTATATCCCGTCAGTCATTAAACAACTTAAGAACAGTCGTTCGGCCGACGGAAAGAAAAGAGTTGTCGTTTAAATATGTGACGAAACTCTCAAATTTCCTTTAATTTCATTTCATTTTGTATTTATTTCACATAATTTTGATTTTATTTCTTAATCTCTAAATTAATAATAATTAAAACTTTGATTCAATAACTAATATTCTATTTGTTTTGAAAACTGATTTAAATTAAAACTTAATCAATGCACGACTTTTTAATCTAATTTTAACTTTAATTTGTATTGAATATGGATTTGACGTTAATTTATAAAATGAATAAAATATTTGATTTTTGATTGAATTAATAAATTTTATTTGCATTTGAATTAAATATGTTTTTCAGACATTTTGGGGAATTTGGATCAACTCTTTGAAATGTTTGAGAAGTATTTCATAATTAATATTTAGAGTCAATATTTTCTAATTAAAAAACGGGGTATTTATGATTAAAACACTCCATTAATAGTAATTTTTCCGAAACTTTAATTTGAAATTCAAATTCTTATGCATTTAAATCAACGGAATATTAGATCAAATCAATAGTGGTTTGAATTTATAGTCCATTTGAGGGCAATAGTCGTTAAACTCCGACACCGAACCACAGGTGAGAAACGCGCTCTCAATTCGGTTCAAAATACTTTCAGTGGAGAATAACAGTTATGAAAAGTGGTTGAGTGTGTGTTAAGACTCTCCAAACAACTCCTGATTCGGTGTTCAACTCAACCAAACCTGTTATCTAAGAGATGTTCTGCCATAAGAACGCCTTTTCTCTTCTTTTCTTCGATGGTTAGACTCATTTGTTTTCAGTTAAAGTGTTTCTATTCATGAGTAAACTTGTGCTCAAACTTTAGCTTTTTATAAACTTTTGTGAAGAGTTTGTCATTTCATTTGGTTTTCTCTTTGAATGTTATCTTCATTTAAAAAAATGAATTCAACGAATAGATAAGAAAATTTTTTAAAACGAAAGACAATATTTTTATATTTTTGTTGACCACTGTTTGGATTATCACCGGATAATCCTTCAAAGTTGGATTATTTTTCAAATAAATCAATGGACCTTAAATATTGCAGGGTAAGTTTTTCAAACTCAAGTTCTAAATTCTTTGATGGCATTCATTTAATTTGGTGACCCCTTAAGACATACCTTAAGACATCTTTGAATGTCTGCTATATTCTTATCAGACATTCATTGATTGAATAACGACATTATATTAACCAATAATTTTATTCTTTGACTTAATTTTGATGCGGAAACCAAACATTGAATACAATCCAATAAATTAAACCCGATTTTACTTATTTTTCATTTCTATAAAAAACCGCTCAATTCTGGAATAAATAAATAAAAATGAATAAACTTTTTATTTCTTATTCTCTTTTTTTGTTAAAATCAATTTTATAACTTTTTTGGAATTTTGAGTTTATTTTGTATTAACAGATGAGCTCAATTAGTCAAGATAATGCCCATGCATAGTTTTGCAGGCGTAACATTGTTATACAAATTACTTGTTTTATGAGTTTTTATCTAAAATTGATATTCATTTCAAATATTTTCTCCTTTTTTTTATGTAAAAATGGTTGACTTTTAGATCATTTATTGAAAGACTAATAGAAAAAATAGAATAAAATAAAGTAATCATAAATAAGTGTCGAATTATTTTTTTTTCATTTTCTGAAATTATCTCTTTTGAAATCAAAGTTTGAATCCGTGTTTAAGTTGAGTCAAAGACTCGTTTCTTAAAGAGGTTTCCTTAACGATAATTATCTATTTTAAAAGATTTTCAATATTTACTTATTCCTTGTAAATATTTACTAGGTGTTTTACTATTCTACTTTTATTAACTGGAAATGACATATAAATCATTTAATTTTTGTAAAAATTATTATTCGCTGAGAAATATAAAGATCTCATATCAAAGATTTTAATGATTTCCTTAAAATAATAATCATTAATCAGTCATTTTAATGATTAATAATTTAACTAGGTAACTATATATAATTATTTTAAAGAATGTATCAAGATTAAAGATTACAAAGAGAATGTAAAATTCTTGACGATATTTAACTAAAAATTAGAACACATTTATTGGATTTTTTTATATTAAAAACTTAACAATAAAATAAAAATATATTCAAAAAGTGGGAGAAATGAGTAAATATTGAAGTTTTCAACAAAAAAAGAAATGAAATAAAATGATACAAATTTAAATAGATTAAACTTCTAATGACTTATTTATTCGTAGAATTTATGAAAGAAATCCTTTCTTTGCTTTTCATCAATACTTTAATTTCATCAATACTTTAATTAAATTATAAAAACTTAATTTATATAAATATTAGTCTACTTTTAGTAAACCTATTCGTGAATAAAAGTTCTAAATATAAGGTTAAGATTAATAATAAATTAATAATTTATAAAAAAAAGATAAAATCTTATTTGTATTTTTTTCGACCACTTTTTGAATATTAAATTACCAGAAGTTTTATCAAAAGAGAATTCCTATCAGTCATTACCAACAAAATAAGTCAGTATTACATTCAATATTATAATCAAATTCTGTGATTCAAACCATTTATTGAAAACGGGTTCAATTTAATGTAATTAATGAGTATATCATATCCTCGAGTTATGTCCTCTTATATAATTATATAAATATATTTATTCAGGACTTTTGAAACCTGAGAATTGGATAAACTGCCCGAAATTCAATAAAATTTATAATTCGAGACATTTATATAAGTTTAAATGAAATGTTGGACTCAAATAATTTTTTTTTATATAAAAAGTGTATCTTTTAATGAAATCAAATTCAGTTACGAATGAACTCCTTTTTAAGTGGTCACTAAATTTTGATGGATTACTCGTTTATTTGCCATAAATAGTTAACCAGTAAACTATTAAATTAATATTACAACTCTTCTTAAGTGAAATAAGTGTTATAGAAAGTAGTAAATAAACCAAGATGATAATACTATTAGATTTTAGATAATATTTAAGTTAAATGGGATGAGAAAAGAGAATTCTTAATTTAAAGTCAATTTAAAAGCTACTAATAGATTGCTTTTCGTGACTACTTTTTTTTATTTTGAAAAGAAATAGACTTAAATTATCTTTTGATTGAAATCTATTTCATAATCTCTTTTACTGAAAGTTATTTTCATTTGATTAAAAAATTGTGAACTCAGTTCCAAATAATTGATACTCTGATGTAACTCAGGCCCAACTATGACTTTTAGCCTCTTTCATAATCGACATATTTGTTAATTATATCAAAGTTTTAGGAATTAGTTTTAGCCCAAGAGTTGAATATCGAGTTCAATATAAAAAATATATAAACCCTGAGAGCAAAGGATCTTTTTTTGCAGCATTAGTTAGATTTGTTTTAATAGGTGTGTCCCCTTTGAACAGGTAGTTCTTAATGTAAATTAAAATTATGGCCGCTTTTAATAAATACCTGATCCTCATCTCAAAATCGATTTGTTTTTCTTCTAATGAAAAACTTGTAAAACAGATTAAAAGTTCTGGTTTTAGCCAAACATTTGATACTAAAGTTTAGGATTGAAATCAGTGACTAAATTATATATATGTGGATAAGAGACAACTTTTAATATTATTAGTATTAATGTATCGCTAATTATTATTATCTAATAGTAGTATTAAATTAGAGCACAACTATTCCTAAACAAGTAATGAGTTATCGCATACTTTTATACCAGTTATATAAGTTAAAAGCTTTTAAATTAAACTTTAAATGAGTAATGAAAATATCTGAAAAAGGATCGTGCACCATTCTTTCAACTTATGTCACTTACAGAGAATTTATATATGAATTGAGGCTCAAACCATCGAATTCTTGTTTTGCAAATAAAGATATTAATTGATTTCTTAAAATATTTTCGTTTCAAAGACTAAACTTTAAATAAAAGAAAAAAAACTAAAGTTTAATCGATTAGATTTCTATTTTTATATCTTTCATCAATCAATTAAAACTTAAAGTCATTTGTGATATATTCTAAACTCAAATATTTTAATATATTTATTAATTGTTAGTTAATAATCACTTTTTATTGAATGTGAAAAACATGAGTTCAATGAAACCAAAACATACAGAGAGTGTAAAAATTTGAACTGACTTTGAAAAGTCTCGTTTCTACTGACCCTCATTTCAAAAAACCAATTCCTCAAATAAATACCTATTAGTCGAGGAAAGAGAGAAAAACATGAAATTTCTTTAAGTGGTGTCCAATTTCTTTTCAGTTTATTGTTGTTTTCAATTTTTAAAGTTCATCGGTGTTTAAGTAGTGCTAACTTTAGTACATTTAAGGCATTCATTGCTATTATTTCCCATTTATTATATTTAATATATTTATTGGTAATCGATTGAAATGCTAATGGATGCTTATTATAACCATGCAACTTTTTTAAAAACTTTTTATTCAAATTTGTGTCACCGCATAACAAATCCAAATATTAATACTTAAGTATTAAAATATTAATAACAATATTTAACTGTTTTAGTCGTTTAAATATTTTCTAAATTCAATTGTTTTCAAAAAACATTGAATTCAAGAAAAAAATTTTATGTTTATTAGTCTTTCATTGAATGCATAACTATTTAAATACTGAATAACAAATCGATCGAAAAAAGAGAGAAAATAAAAAATTTTTGTTAAATAATAAAAAGTTTTTAAATAATTATTAATATTCACTCGAAGTGAAAGACAAACGATGCGTGAAATGCAATATTTATTGATAGCTCAGTATTTGCCTTATTTTTGATCCTCTCTTTGCGAGCGATGACCCAAAAACTAAATGAATAACAAATTTTTTTTCTCTATTGAAGAGAACTTGAAATTTGTTATTGAAATTATTTTTTTATGTTTTGAATCTTTAATTAAATTAAATTAAATTAGAGGTAAAAAAATATGAAAAGAGTTGAGAATAATTTTGAATATTAAAATAAATTTCATTTTTTTGTTTTTAGAAAGTTTTTAATAAAAATTATTTAAATTGAGTTCAGACTAGCTTAGACTACCTTGATGATTTAAACTTGAACTAGTTGCACAAAGTCAAGGTCGAATTATCATCTTGATATGCCAAGAGCATTTAGAAGTGATTTTTGTCGATCAGATTATTTAGAGCTCAATCTGAGAATCAGGTAATGATTAGGTCACTACTAATTATGGATAACTCCTTTTCTTTTGATGTGTTTCTACGAAAGTTCAAAGTTTTTCATTTCTATAAAATGAGATTAACTTTTAATTTATGGATAATTTTTGTAATTCATTTGTGAACGAAAATACATTTGTTCACAGATTTATCACAATAGTATGCCGTCCCCTCTCATAGAGAAAAACATGGGTTTTGTTGTAAATTTTTTATATCCTTTCATTCATCAAAAGATTAAATATAAACGAGTAGTCGATTAAAAAACATTTAAGACTTTTTTTGTTATTCTGACAAATGATTAACATTTAGATTAGTTTTCATTCAATTAAATGCTTTAAGTTATGGTCAAACTATCCATTAAACAAATACTAATATAAAAGCATTAATAATAATAACTTAATATTAAAAATAATAACTTTAATGATAACTATTTTACTCTCAATTAGATTATAATATTTGCTTTCATTTTTGTGAGTAAATTGTGTTCACTCAAGACTTTTATTTGGATTCAATTGTATTTAAGAATGACTTATAATTTCGACTTTAGTCACGCGTATAGTTTTTTATATAAAAAAGAGAGACTCCAAGTATTTGTCGCACTATTTGAGTCAAATACTTGTGCTTATCGTTCATTAAATGTTCAGTTATTTCTATGTTTTTTGTTGATCGCTATCCCCAGAATGTGGAACAGGTCTTATCCTGAGGCACTTCAAGTTTTTGGGGGTTAAGTAAACTTGAAATTTCAGTACACAATTTCTGAGACTATATTTATATCTTATGTATTCTTATTATGACATCGCTTTCGTTCACTGAACTCAACTTCACTTGTCTTTCACTGACTGTCAGTGAAAAACCGCTTCTGACGCGACTGCGATTCTCACCGCAATCCTCACTGAAATCGATGGCATTTATTCCTATAATCTGTGCTCTTGTTATGAATGATCCTATTTTAGTGCACTTGACTTACTTTTTGACGACTTTTTCTGATAGAAATCTATTAGAAATAAATCAAAATTTAATTAATTACTTAAAAATGTTCGTATTTTTTACAAATCTTTAGTTCAATCATTGGTTGTCACCCATAATGTTGTCACGACATGGATTCCTTCTTATTCTTCATCTTTTAATTCTGTTCTCCTTTTTTTCGAACGCATTGACAACAAATGCCTCATCCGATCAAAATGTTGCCAAAAATTCATCGACAGCTGAGCGAAGACAAGACATGGGATGGTGTGGAACTGGTTCTCAATGTCAAACAGAAGAAGAAGAAGAACCCGAGAGATCAGATGAGCCAAAATCCGGTCCATTGAGAGGTCTATTGCCTTTAAGAGCACCGATAAAACCCATCAAAAAACTATTCCAAACTCTATTCAAACCTCCGGCGACCACTGATTTGGTTCAGAGCGACGATGACTTTAAGGCCACTTATTTAATGTCACCAAAAAAGTCTCGAAGTTTAATGAGTGATTTGACGGCTAAGGGTTATTCGTCTGGCCTTCAAATGTCAGGCTCTGTATCGCAACCATCGTATGCGGCGCCGCCTCAAAATGTGGCCCCAAAACATTACCCCTCTTATGGACAGTCTTATAGCAATAATTACTATTCGGGCCAAAAGACATCGAATGGTTACACAAATCAGCCAAAAACAATTGCCCCCAAACCTACTGCCTGGTCAGCACAGGGTTATCAACAGAGCAATTCTTATTCTGCTCCAAATGCTGGAGAATATGGCTATTCATCAAATTATCCACAAAACAGTTACTCTCAAAGCAGTTATCCATCAAATAGTTATTCACATAATTATCCCTCGAAATACAATTATCCACAAAATAGTTATCAATCCGGTTATCATTCAAGTGGTGGTTCCTATAGTAAACCCTCAAACCAAATGGGATTCAGTTTTGGTGATGTCGAAAATGGTAGGGGAATAACGATGTCTGTGGGCGATGACAAAAGTCATTACTCCAAACCGACAAATCAATACAATAATTATGGAAACACTAATTACGAGACGTCCGGTGGAGCCAATTATGGAGGAGACAGCGGTACTGGTATTACATTAGGTGGTGGTGGAAGTGGTGATGGAGGTGGAGGAATGTCTTTCTCTTTTGGTGGAGGGAACGGAATGAAGGTTAATGTTGGATCTGGTGGTGGCTATCAATCTGGTGGTGGCTATCAATCTAGCAGTTATCAACAGCCGGCATATGGAGGGTATGGTCAGGGTTATGGCGGAGGCTATGGTAAAGGGTATGGTTCTTATGGCAAAAAGAAATATTACGATTACGAAGAGAAACCACAGTTTAGTCTAACGCTGCCATCGATGGGAAAAATGGTGGCAGAAATGAATTTGAGACCACCCGCTCTTAAAATGAAAATCAATGCCAGTCCTAAAATGAAAATCATTACCGGAACTACTGATCCATTAGAGAAGCCCTCACAGGAAGAGGAGCCCATATTAGAAGATATATTCCAACCGCCGGCACCTTTCGAAAGGCCGCCCCGAATGAACGAAACGGACGGCAATCAAACAGCCAACGGAAAGAATAACACAATGCCATATCCGCCATATCCATATCCATACCCGTATCCATATCCTTATCCATATCCAACATATCATCCATCCTATCACTCATATTCAGGTTATCCTCAATCATATCCGAGTTATACGCAATACAAGAGTCAATCTTATGGTTCATCGTATGATTCATATTCTCCTCACTATTCTTCTCAATCATATCCACAAAAAAGTTATTCACAACAAAATGGATATAATTATCCCGAAAGTGGTTACCCTCAGAGTCAGTATAAAAGTGCGTCTCAAAACAGTTATGTCTCGAAGAGACCAAACAATTATAACTATCAAAACTCTTATGACAAAAGTCAAAATCCGTTTCCCTCCGAATCAAAACAACACAATGTTTACGCCCGACCTATCAGTCAGTCTGTGCGCCGAACCCAATACGTACCGCCACCACCCGTTCAGTCAACTTCTGATGATTACGGAAAAAGTCCTAATTATTATTATTATAGTCATCAAAATCAGGCCAACGATCAAAACGGATATCAATACCAATACGGGGGTTATGCCGGACACAATGCCGGACACAATGGCGGGCAAAACTATAATCATTACAGTCAATATCCTCAAACCTACGCTCCGGCATATGATTATAATTCAGACAAAACTCATGGCTCTGGTGTCGGATATCATTATTACGGATACAATAACGCAACTTATGGTCCCTATAATAACATGACTTATGAAAGTTATAAAGACTATTATAATAATTATTATCGAAATTATTACCAAAAGTATTACAACGATTACTATAATTATTACAAAAATTACAAAAAGAAAAGTAATTATAGTATAAGTGGTTATCACGAGGACAGACTTGACTACGAACTCAGTAAAACCTTTGGTAAAATGCTTGATAAGTACCCTGGTGGTAGTACCAAGGAAGAAAAGTCACAAGTTGTGCTCGACATTAGGCCCAGAGTTACTTTTAAAATGCATAACAGATCCCAACCAATGGAGAAACACCATAAGGACCCCTTCTTGAAGACCAAGTTTATGGTTATTATGGAAACCACTACAAAACCACCAGAATATGACTATTACGGGGGTTATGGTCCTTATGGAGAGTACGTCGCCTCAACCACTTCAACAACACCGCGACCCACAACTACTACTACGAGAAGAACTACAACTACTGAGGCTCCAGAAGAAGACGATAATGGAAGTGATGAAGAAGAGAATGCAAATGGAGATGAAGAAGAAAGTGGAGGCGATGACGATAATGGAGATGAAGAGGAAAATGGTAGCGAAGAAACGACATCCACTACTACTGAAAGCAGTGATGGAGAATCAAATGGTGGAGAAGAAGAGTCTGAAGGAGGAGATGGTGAACAGGAAGGAGATGGAGAAGAAGAGGTTTCATCGACCACAACAACAACAACAGAGGCTCCTCAGGAAGAAGGAGGAGGAGGAGAGGGTGGAGAAGAAGAAGCAGAAGGAGAACAGGAGCCTAAAGATGAAGAAACGGAAACGGAAAGTACAGGCGATTCAGAAACTAATGGCGAAGATGTAGAGGAAGAAAATGATGAAAACGAGAGTATTTCTGACACAAAGAGTGTAAGAAATAGTAACGGAAGGAATGGAAAAAGTGGTAACAGAACTAATGGAAATGAAAAAGAAAGTAATGGAAGTAAAGGAAGAACTAATAATAAAGAAGATGACGATTCTTCTGCTCCTAAAGAAGACTCCAATAAAGACGATAATAATTGTCGTCGAAAAAGAATTTGTACCGAAAGAAAGAGCGACGACGAGGAGTCTGACAGCGATAAAACAAGTGTTAACTCAAGTGATAACTCAGTAACAGTTCCGCCGGCATTAGTATCAGCGATGATGAAAGCACTTCAGGAGGCATTAGTTAAAGTGAATCCCTCAGATTCTTCGACTTCAAAGCCTTCAGAAATAGTAAACGAATCGTCGACTGAAGAGCCAAAAGTGAACGAAGAAGAAGAGAATGAAGAGGACAACGACGAGACTCCTGTATCGAGCACTACCACCACTACGACAACCACCACAACGACTGAAAGGCCCAAAAAATCAGGTATTGATAAAAACACAATTCAGACAAAGACAGGGAATAATAATAAGTCTACGAAAACAAAGACAACAAAAACCTCTGAAACACAAAACAGACGCAAATTGATTCCAACAGTTATATCAGCGATCGTTACAAACACTACATCTTTAAGATTGAAATCTCCAGTTCTAAGTGTGTTATCGCGAACTACTCCTCTCCCTTTCAGGACTCACTCATCGCCGGCAACCAAAGGACAAACTAAAGGGGAGACACCGAAAGACAAACAAATCACTCAAATCGATATAAGCCAACAACAACTCACTGATGACGAGGAAGAAGAAAAGGAACCGCAGACTCAAGAATCAGATGACGATAATTCTGTGCCAACTAATGATAGGGTGTTCTCCACTTCAATACCATTAGAGGAAGACATCAGAAACTTTATTCATTCCCAAAGTAGTGATACTAATAATAATAATAATAACAATAATAACGATAAGAAAACACAAACAAATAATAACTTTAATATCGATGACTTAACAGATGAACAACAGAAGAATATGTTGAAGAATATATTCTCTGTTATTAACAATAAAAGTGATTCAAAAACAAAAAGTGAAACTAAAGACAATGACTCTAAGGATGAGGAAGAAGAAGAACTTACAGATGATTCCAACGATTCAGACAAAGGAGAAGAAAGTGCTCCTAAAGTACGGACTATTGTCAACACTATTGAAGAATTAAAGTCTTCCCCAAAGAACTCAAAGAAACCCATTGTTTTAGTTCTAATGCCCGACAAAGAAATAAAGAAGAAGTAGTTATCAATGAAATTGATTTTCAATTTTTTAAACTAACCCTAGAATTCAATTAAAATTTAGTCAATTTGTTTGTGTTAAGTGCCAGTCGTCGACCACTCATTCATTTGTGATCATTATTTTATTAATTATTATTATTATTATTTTCATTATTAGTTATTTTAATCGTTTTAAGACTATTATAGTATAAAATTATTTTTAGTAAAATTGTAATTATTATTAAGACTTTGTTTGTAATAAAAGGTATATTTTTTCCTATAATTTGTTTGAATCCGAAAATAGATTTGAAATTAAATTAAATGACTTTGAGGTGAGTTTTAATGACATTCAACTAATCGATTAATGACTCTAATTATGGCCTCAATTATATTTTATTTATATATAATTATTATATTTAATTATTTTGAGCCATAATTTAATTTATAAATTATAATAATTGCATTGAAATAATTTCATTCAAAATAAACTTTAATAAAAAATGTAAACAAACAAAATATTGGGTTAAAGATTGTTAAAGATTGTTAAAGAACCTATTTTGGATGATCTTTAACATTAATATTAGTCATTCCATTGATTTAAAATCAAAAATAATTAAAACACTTAAAAACTTACCAATTATTTAAAGAGAAGATCAGATGGTTTTAACTTTTGACAAATTCAGAGGATTTAAATTTTGTAAACAATTGACGACAACTGACGACAACTGACGACAACTGACGACAACAACGCATGACTATTGGTGTCACTCATAGACACGACACGACATGTGCTTTACTTCAGACACAACACACGTCTCAACAATACGATTAAATCATTGTCTGATGTAATAAAAATTCATATTTAAATCAGTTTTTCATCTAAACATTAATTGTGTCCACACTTTTAATTCGTTTAATTAATTTTGTGATATTTTAACCAAAAATAACATTTTAGTGAATCCATTGAATTATAAAAACCAGTAATTAATTAACACTTATATTATGGCCGAACAGAACCTCAACGAAGAGATTCTTCAACTTCTAAATAAAAGATCGAAATTGAATTCATTGAGTGTTTCTGAAGAGCTATCAATAGATCACCAAAAAATTGTTGGCGTTATTAAGAGTTTACAGTCTTTGGGAAATATCATTAAAAGTACACAAAATGAGAGCAAAAGATTTGATTTAACAAAAGAGGGCCAACAAATTGTCACTAATGGAAGTCATGAAGCAATTGTATGGAAAGCCATCCCTGAAGATGGTATCGAACAGTCGGCTCTCATGAAAGCAATCGGTGACCAAAATGTGGCCAAATTGGGTTTCAGTAAAGCCATGTCTCAGAAGTGGATCGCTATCGACAAGACTTCCAGTAAACCAATTGTCAAACGAAAAGTTGAATCAATTGAAGATGAGGTCCAAATACTTCTTCAAAGGATTAGTAGTTTAGCCATAGATGAGGTCTGCATTTAATAAATATATCTTTTAATTACTGATTATTTTCTGATAATTAGATAAACGAACCGCAAAAACAAGAACTGAAAAAAAGAAAATTAATTCAAGAAATGATTGTTAAAAGTTATGACATCGAAAAGGGAGAAGACTTTACTTTAAATATTGAAAAACAAGAAACAGATTTAACCGCAGAAATGATAGCAAAAGGATCTTGGAAAGATAAACATTTCAAAGAATATAATTTTGATGCGATGGGTATTTCTCCAGAGAGGGGACATTTACATCCACTCCTTAAAGTACGACAAGAATTTCGCCAAATATTCTTAGAAATGGGTTTCACTGAAATGCCGACCAATCGGTTCGTCGAAAGTTCGTTCTGGAATTTTGATGTACTGTTTGTACCCCAAAAGCACCCTGCTAGGGATCTTCAGGACACATTCTTCTTATCTGATCCACAAAATTGTAGTTCTTTGCCATTGGATTATATGGAAAAAGTGAAGAACGTTCACATCGGAGGAGAATTCGGTTCTCAGGGATATCAATATGACTGGAAAATAGAAGAGTCAAAGAAGAATGTATTGCGGACTCACACCACTGCCGTCAGCGCCAGAATGTTATACCAATTGGCCCAACAGTGCAAAGGAAAGCCTTTCAAACCGGTTAAGTTCTTTAGTATCGATCGAGTCTTCAGAAACGAGACGTTAGACGCAACACATTTGGCAGAATTCCATCAAATAGAAGGCGTGGCCGCAGACGTTGGACTCACTTTAGGTGATTTAATGGGACTCATCAGAGATTTCTTTTTAAAACTCGGTATCAAAAATTTACGTTTCAAACCGACATACAATCCCTATACCGAACCCTCAATGGAAGTCTATAGTTATCACGAGGGGCTCAAAAAATGGGTAGAAATCGGAAACTCTGGTGTTTTTAGACCAGAAATGCTTTTACCGATGGGTTTACCTCCGGATGTCAATGCTTTGGGATGGGGTCTGGGACTCGAAAGGCCCACAATGATTAAGTATGGCATCGATAATGTCAGAGACCTGTGCGGACATAAAATGGATCTCCAAATGATTTACGACAACGCAGTTTGTATTCTTGAAAACCACTGAATGTCATAATTTTGATATATTTTTCAAAATTTTATAAATAAATTAAATTTAAAGAAAACGAATTTTATTCTAAATTATAAATAAATTATTATCCATTGATTCGTCTTTTCTTTCAGATGATGTTTAAACTAATTCTCGAAAAAAGTTATAATTTATCAAAAATTAGTTTTAAAATAAAATTTGAAGTTTTATTTTTGTATGGAATTCTTTAAAATTATTTCAGTTTTACATAAATTGGACTAGGTACACATGTAATAGTTTTCAAACACTATATCAAGTTTTAATAAATGGATTTTAATTATATTTAATATGTATTCGATTTAGTTTTATATTTGACTTAACATTAATGAAAGGAACAAACAATTTGAGTCTTGAAATACTTCCATTCGGAATGAAATGTCTTTATATGAGAAATAAACTTGATTAATTTAACATAAACTTATGAAATGTTTAAATTATTTATTGAAGAACTGATATAAAGATTAATAATAATAATTATTCTTTTATTAATCATTAATTGATCCTTCATTTTATGTTAAACCTGTTGTCGCACTTATTTTCAGTCAAATGTTTATGAAATGTCTAAAAAAATGAAATTATGATTAAAATTTTGATTCATAAGAGACTCAAATTATTATTATTATTATATAATATATAAAAATGATTTTAAGCATTATTTATACATTAATAGTATATATATTTTTATATAAATATCACAATTCAGTGAAAATGTAAGAATCAATTGTTACGATTCTTCTTCACATTGAATGCTCTTATTATCCATAAGACTCAATAATTTAATAGCATTTCCAGCAGCGGTTTGTTTGGCGTCTTCTAACTGTTCTGCTGCTCCCCATGAAGTGAGAACAGGAAGTTCTGAATATGAGATATCATTGGGTAGAATATGAATCATACATTGATAGTTAATTGAATAACTTAATTGAGGAACAGTTAACACTTTGAACGAACAATCAATAGATTTAGTGATTTGTGCCAAAACTGTCAAATAGTCGGTGTCGTACTTAAGACCCATATCTGTAGTAGAATTGGTATCCACAGACGTATCAATTAAGTCAAAGATACGATTTTTCAGTTCTTTATTAAATCGGATTTTAATAAAGTTATCGATTTTCTGTTTCGCGGGAATCACTTTTCCCGAACTTTTCTTTAGAATCCAATCGTCAACTGTTGAGTCCTTCTTATTGTCCTGAAGTTTGTCCTTAAAAACAAAACCATTAATTAAAGTTCAAATAAAAGTAGACTAACGGTCACGTCGTCGACATCCGCCAGATTTTCATCTTTTAATCGTTTAATCATATTCTGTGCGGCTTTTCTTTTGGCCAAACGTTTAGATTTGCCGCTTCCCTCTTCAGTAAAGACCATATTCTCAATAATACAATTCATTTTAAAGACTCTTTCGTGGGGTAAACCCTCTTCACTAACGGTCTCATAATGAGGAGGTCTCCAATGCTTTTTCATACAAATTTCTTGTAGTTTTCCGACAGGATTTGAGTCACCGTTTTCTTCGTCATCAAAAGTATCGCTAATATTTTCCTTATCGTTGTTTTCACTAAAAACTAAAACAATTAAATTGAGTTCAAACAAAGTAATCAATACTTGGATTCATTCAAAATTTCTAAAATGATTTCAGGGTTTTCGACCTCATAATCACTGTCTTTAATAATAAGTTCAATGGCTTTCTTGGCGACCGCGTGTTTGGCCTTCTTTTTGCTCTGACCCGTTGCCGTCGCACTGATTTCTATCAATTATTCAAATCAATTGTGAAGTGAATTAAGTGGTACTCAAGTGGTACTGACCCCCGACCTGAACCCGAAAAATAAAAGTCGGTGCGTGAACTCTACCCTCAACTGAAAGCAATTGGTATTCAGGAGTCAACCCATTGTGAGCACAGATTTCTTGCAATCGAGAGATCGGAGTTTTCTGTAAACAATTTAATTTCAAAACAAATTTAAGAAATAAAGGAATAATTTGTGGGCAAAGAGTCAAATGTTTGACACAAAACTCACTTCCATTTGTTTATACTTTAAAATTAATTAAAAGGTTTTAATAATTTAGTCAAAAAAAAGTATAATTTAGCGCTTTTTGATGTTTTTGTAAACAAATATTTCCCGTTTGGTCTCATCTAATGTAAGCCAAACGACATCTCTTTGAGGACAAACCCTCTCTTATTACTCCTCTTATGGTTACGTTTTTATTGAGTTTAATTTCGATCATTTTTTCGTGAGTTTTTGTGTTCTTCAAAATCAATAAAAGTAACGCTATTTTTGAGTGACTTCTCTCACAATATTTAAAGCGCCAAAACTTTGTTTTGTTTTTCTTAAAAAGTGTTGACTTTTAAACTTTTAACAAATGAATACAAGAAGTGCTTCGAAAAGAAGTCGAAAATCAACGACAAAGTTTGGAATCGATGATTACATTGTAGTCAATACATTGTTTAAACGGAAATCGAGAAATTCTCTCAAAGATTTGTTAAATAATTCTGATATCAAAGAGAAAGAGTTATCTAAAACTGAGGACAAAAAGCGATCATCGCTTCGATCGAAATCAATGGTCACTCAAAAGAGTTTTGATTTGAGTGATAAAACTTTGAAGACTCCCAACAAAACAAAATCCACGAAAAAATTGTTGACAAAAACAAATGAAAATAAAAGAAATGTTCGACAAATAACTGTTAAGACTGTGAAGACTCCGGAAATTGATTTAAATAATGAAAATATAATCAAAAAGAAATCTTTGACTAAAAGAAATACTTTGAATGATAAGAAGGAATGGTTAGATATCGCTCTCAAGAGATTGAGTTCAAACTCTATTCCTGATTCACTTCCATGTCGTGAATCACAATTCAAAGACATTTTCAATTACATCGAAAGCAGACTTCTTGAGGGCGTCGGCGGGTAATGACATTCATTTGTTTTATTATCACATTTTGATCCCTATTCTGGACAGTTGTATGTATATCTCTGGAGTTCCCGGCACTGGAAAAACGGCTACAGTTCATGAGGTCAGACGTAAACTAGAAATGTGTGACAATTATCCCGATTTTAAATTCATTGAAATCAATGGATTGAAGTTAAGTGATCCGCACCAAACTTATGTTCAAATACTTCGAGTAAATTACATATACTTTGTTATAAACTCTATTCACCACTAATTGTATTTTATTAGGAATTGAGTGGACAAAAGAAGTCGTCTTATGAATCGGCAGATATTCTAAACAATCGGTTTTCAAACTGTGATTCAGATAATGATTTCATTATACTATTAGTCGATGAAATGGATTTATTGCGAACTCGAAAACAGGATATTTTATATAATTTGTTTGATTGGCCGACACGACCTAATTCTAAACTAATTGTTTTAACAATCGCTAATTCCATGGATTTGCCCGAAAAGCTAATGATTAATCGGGTTTCGAGTAGACTCGGTTTGACAAGACTTCCATTCCATCCATATTCCTATAAAGAATTAGAGGCCATTATTACATCACGTCTCGAAGGTTTGCCAGAAGTCTTTGATGGCGACGCTTTGCAGTTGGTTTGCAGGAAAGTGGCCGCTGTTTCGGGTGATGCCAGACGTGCTCTCGATATTTGCAGATTAGCCGTAGAAGTGGCACAAATGGCAAACGAAAAGACCGTTTCTATGAGTTCAGTGGACAGCGCTCTCCAACAAATATTCAGTTCATTAAAATTGGTTCGCATTAGAAGAGCTCCTCTTCACGAGAAAATATTTCTACAATCAATAGTCCAGGAATTTCGTATTTCTGGAGTCGAAGAATCGAATTTCATTGATATATACAAACATCACATCGAAATTTGTCACTTTGAAGGACACAACACTCCCACCACTTCTGAGTTAGAAAAAATAGCCTACAATTTGCACGACTGTAGACTTATTATAGTCGAAAACGGAGCCTCTCATCTCCACAAACGAATTCGACTCAACGTTTCTGTGGATGACATTAACTTTGCCTTAAGAATGGATGACAACAAATCTTAAGTTTTATAATAATTTTATTAAATAAAAATGAAAAATAAATTTTACTCTTAAATAAACCAATTATTGAGTTTTAAAAGAATCGAAGTTAAGGCAGAGTTTGAAAATGTTTTAATTTAAGATTTTTAAAATATAGGTTCTTGCTATTTTTGATAATAAAGAGCTCTTGAATATGAAAAAATTATATAAAAATTGTGGAAAAGTTTTGTCCCTTTGAGTCATTTCATTTAATATGTGAGCACACTATTTTAAATGAGCATGGTATTCTTGCTTTTTGTCTGATTGACATAAATTTCAAATAAATTAGTTTTTTTTCCGAAAGATTAAAGTTTAAACTTTATTCCATTAATTTCTAGCATTTATTCTTTAATAACCCATTAGTCGACTGAAATCTTATTGAAGGCTAACTTTTTTCAGTTTGTACTTTACTAATATTGACTAAGTTCAGATCATGTTCATTTTCTAAATAAACTTTGAATAACTTTGATTTTTTGTGTATAGAAGTGACACATTTATTAAGTATTTTCTGAAAGCGATTGAAAAAGTGTTTAACAAAGTATTTTGATTTAAACAAAATTTAAATTATAATTAGTTTTATTGAATCAAATAAAAAATGGATCCTTTGATTCCTGAAATGTTTGCAAAAGTAGACCTTAACTCAAATGAATTGGAAAACGAGACCCACAATGAAAGGGTTAAGCATTTGTGTCCGATGAAACTCAAAATAATGCTAAATAGAAACGAAGCCAATATAGAAGCGCCCGATTCTTGGGATGGACTTCAAACGAGTAGAGATCGTATGAAAAGTCAACACTTCATCAATAGTTTGAGAATTCGTGGAGCGATTGTATGTCCCAATTGTCGTACTTTGGATTTACAGAAAATAGGCGCTCATTTGGTCTGCGGTTCGTGTAATCTTCACTTTAATACTAATCTTTCGGTGAACCAAATTATTGACCAAATGAACAAGATTATATTTAATCACTCGACCACTGGCTGTAAAGACTCTTTCCCCCAATTGGATATGTTTCAATCTAATCTTGTCATTTATTGTGACAATTGTCCTTTTTATCATTTCGTACTTTAATGGTCGACAAATTGTCACTAAATCTTTGACTTTTGAATAAGTGTTTCGAAAATCATTTTTTGGCTTAAAATGAATGCATTCTTTAATTTATTTTTTCAGAAATAATACAATTTATGTAAAACTATTTCTCTTTAAATAAAATCCGTATTTTTTGACTAAAAATTGTTGTAAATTATAATAAAATGAAATGATATAAAAAATGGTTAAAACTAATACATTATAAATAAGTTATATTTAAAGAACAAAATGGTTTAGAGGACACGAATCACAATATATAATAAGGTTTGACATAAACATATTGTATTGCGGATATCTATCCTTACAATTAGTGTTTGAGTGATATAACAATATTTCATACATTCTATCAATTATTTGATCGATAGTTAAATCGGTTTCGAACCGAATATTACACGAATTGCAGACCAAATATCTGTCGATTGTCTGCATTTCAAAAGTCTTACAATAGGGACAAATCACTGCTCTTCTCATCTGAAGAGCATTTAAGAACTTTTCACTCTTTATCTGATCCTCTTTTGTTTGGAGTCCTTCCCACGACTTGTTCTGTTCTTCGAGGAATTCGTGTTTGACTTCTTGTGCCAATTGTTGGATCTCCTGTTGTGACATCATTTCCATATCTTTATCGGAACTAATGATTTGTTGCAATTCTTGGTCCACAAAGTCTTCATTAACGCTGTCCTCATCTAAAGTGTTGTTCCAATCATTGATATTAATTTTTCTCATTCTGTCCACTATTGAAGACCTCATTTCGTGGTTTTGTTTAAGTCTTGAGAGGAGTCGGTCTCTACATAACTCTCTAGTATTGGGTGAATGCCATCGACTCATCATTTGATGTCTTTCTGTTGGCGACAGTTTAACACTTAAATCATTCATTATTTCAATTAATTTTAAAAATGTATTTAAGAAAATGTTTGCAAATGAGTTGTCCTCTGATTCCCGCCTTTAAGTAATTAAAAGATGACTCAATCTTTAATTCATTTGAATTATAGGTCAAAATGAGTGCATCCTTTAAACTAAACAAACCGTTTATTTAAATCATTCGTTCGTTTATTTCAATTAATTAATGATTTATAAAAAAATGTCAAAAAAATGAAATAAAATTCCAAAAATAAACTGAAAATGTGTTCATTCGATGAGGAAATGAGTAAAAACCGCTTAAATTGGGGCACTTTTTTATTAAAGAGACGGTCCCTCAACACTCCTTCAACACTCCCTCAAAAGTCATTCAAATAATCACTCAATAAATTGAGTCTCAATTTAAGTAATTTATTCTTAGTTTTAATTTAATTGATTTGAGAAGAGATATGAGTTCTTCAATAGATTTACTCGAATTGAGGTTAAGATATATCGAAGATTCAATTTTAGGGAATCGTTTGCCAAATGCTTCGGATAACTCTCTTTGCGAACAATTGATGCAAATCGAGTCTAGACTTAAAGAACTGACGACAGGAAAAGAAAGATTTAATAATTGTTTTCAAAAGTGTCAACAATTGGATAAATATTTAGACAATGAATATATCGATCGTATAATGACTTCGGATTCGACTAAATTTGAACAAATCGTTAATTTTGAAGAACAGATTAAATCAAATGCAAAGACTTTAGAAAATATTGAAAAATTGTCCAAAAATATAGATTCCTCTCATTTAAGAAGTTTTGAGAAATTGATTCCAAAATTAAATAAAATTCGTTTAATTAGTTTAGAAGAGAGCCATCACTTCAACAAAATTGATGACAAGACTCGACAATTGGTCCTCATTTACAACGAATGGCTTCAAAATATTAAAACACAAATCATTGATTGGGACAACAAATTGACTCAATTAGAGAACCAAAAGAAACAAAAATAAACTGAAGAAACGCTTAACTCTTTTATTAATATCAATAATATTATCATTTATTTAACTAATTTTGCTTTTATTTGAAATAAAATTTATAAAAATTGATTTAACGGCTAATTGTTGTGATTATATCAATGATTAAATGTATTAGAAATGGATTTCTTGTAAATTAATAATAAAAGTCACTAAAAATATAAACTCGTTTTACATCAAAACAATAAATTATACCAATATTTACATCAAAACTACGAACACTTTGTGGACATCATTTGGACCTCTTTTGGTCTTTGTTGTGGTCTTCGGGCACTTTTGCTTCAGTGTCTGATCCCAAGACATTCTTCTCGATTTCCCACAATTCAATCTTTTGTTCTTTAATCGCTTTTTTAACACAATTTTGGTAAAGAGTGAAAAGTAGAGAACACGACTCCTCTTTAGTTCCCCTCAAGAATTTGTCGGCGAACCACGAGTTGAAGCACTCCTCGTATCGATGCTTCAATTCATTACAGTCTTTGCCGATACTATTCATCGTTGAATACTTTAAATCAATTTCTAATTCATTTGTAAATAACTGAATCATTTGATAAACGATTTAAGTGTAAACAAAAGTTAAGAAACGAAAAAAGGGCTTAAATTAGATATTATTTTACGTTTAAATCAGTGAAAATCAAATGTCATTCAAGTCTTTTTAGAAAATCGTTTTGGGGGTCTTTTCTTGATTTACAATCGAAAACATTTTTAAATAAAAAGTTTGTAATAATTTAATAATTTTATTATGAAATTAATTTGAAAAAATGAATAATAATTTTATTAATTTATTAATTAAAAAATTTAGTGTTTGTAAACGTCTCTGAAATAAAAAAAAATGAGTAAATATTAGTATTTTTATCATAAATGAATGCAAACAAACCATTAAATTCGTCGTTGAGTGGAATCAATTGTTTGATGAGTTGAAGGCATTCTTCGTCTATTATGGCATCAATAAAACAATTGGAAGCGTCGAAACTCTTTACTCTAAATATGATTTGTTGATCGATTTGCAGGTATGGACCCAATTCTTCCTCTCTATTAATTTCTTCACTAAATTTAATGGTGGCGTCAATACAATCACCGACTAATACACCACAATATGATTCTCCCAATCTATTCATAAAATGAATATGAACAAGGTTAGATTAGTTAGATTAGCTAGGTTAAGATAAAACAATCAAATATATTGTAAACCTATTAATCTTTGCCCGCATTAGTTGTCCTTCGGATACATTAAAAATAGTAAACTTTGCGCTCACTTTCCAGAAGATGTAGGGCTGGTCATCAATAATTCGACCAAGATCATTCACAAATGTCAAATGACTAAAATCTAGTAAAACCCCTTTTAATCTATGAATAGAATAAATAATTGATTAATTGGTAATGAATTTGTTTCAATAGTTTTACTCGTATTTACTCGTAATTATATTTGAGTTTCATGTCATCAATGATCCGATTGATAGCCCTCTCCTCATTTCCCATGAATTTAGGGTCTAAACCGATCTCTATTTCTCGTGTCACAGTTTGTGACCAAGATTCTTCATCTATAATTTGGTCACTCATTTGAATCAAATAAGAGAAACAAATGATTCAAAAATGTAAACAAATGGCAAAACACGTGTTTGTTATGCAATGAATGAAAATCCCTTTAAATCTTATGTCAAATGAAAACAAAAGTTTGAAAAACAAAATTTGTTTTTTTGAAAAAATTCATTAAATTTCTAATTTTTTAATTAAAATTTCGATAAGAAATTGTTTTATTCAAAGTATTGATACCAATGAAGACATTCTTCTGATTAAATGTAAGTCAAATGAATGTAAATCAAATTTAGTATTGTTTTGCTTTAATTAATGTTTTGTTTATCTTAAGATTTATTTACGTTAAGTAAATATATTTTAATATAAATTTATTTCATTTATAATTTCATATAAAAATTTATTATTTAATCATTTGATTATTAACCAAAGATTACTCGAATTTGATTCCTTGAGCTAATGGCAGTTGTTTGCCATAATTGATAGTACAGGTCGAGCGTCGCATATACTGTTTCCAAGAGTCTGAGCCAGACTCCCTTCCCCCTCCGGTGTGCTTTTAATTATATTTAATATAAGTTTTAAATCGCGATTCTATTGAGTCATACCTTTTCGCCCCCAAAAGCGCCTCCAATTTCTGCCCCATTCGTAGGAATATTGACATTAACTATACCACAATCAGAGCCTTTGGGTCCCATCCACTGAACATTAGATTATAAATTAGATTAAATTAAAAACTTTTAGTGATTTTACTTTGAAAATGTTGTTAAGGTTTAAAGTAAATAAACTGGATGATAGTCCTTGGTCAACTTCATTGTTCCAATTAATTGCTTCTTCTAAATTACTAAATTTGAGGGCATAAACAATTGGTGCAAACGTTTCCCTCTGAACGAGTGGTGAGTCGTGTTTAAGACCCGTAATAATTGTCGGTTCGACGAAATTTCCTTCTCTTTGAATGACTTTTCCGCCGCACTCTATCTTTGCTCCCGATTTGAGGGTTTCGCCAACAACTGAAAGATATGACTCAACCGCTTGCTTTGAATGCAACGGTCCGTATAAAACATTGTCATCTAAAGGGTCTCCAATTCTAATCTGTGCGAACGCTTTTTTAAGACCCGCCACCACTTCATCAAAAACCTAAAGTCATTTATATTTAGTATTTAGTTTTTAAGTTATAATTTAGACCTTTTCGTGAAGAATTAATCTTCTGGTTGTGGTACACCTCTGACCAGCAGTGCCGGCACAGGCAAAAATGGCAGCTCTAATCGCCATTTTAACGTCTGCGTCCTCACAGACAATGATTGCATTATTTCCTCCCAATTCTAAAATACTTTTACCGAATCTGTTTTGAACGGCTAAACCTACTCTGTGTCCAATAGTTGTGCTGCCCGTAAATGAGATAAGAGGTAATCTTTTGTCATTAGCCATGGCTTCCCCGATGTCAGAACCTCCACAAATCAAAGAACAAATGGCACCGGGAAGTGAATTGGCCTCAAAAACTGATGACACAATTTTTGTTACGGCAATACTACACAATGGAGTCGTTGGGGCCGACTTCCAGACCATAGAATCGCCGCAAACCAATGCCAGTGCATTATTCCAACCAAAGACAGCCACCGGAAAGTTGAAGGCTGTTATTATACCGATAGCGCCGATTGGATTCCAATTTTCCATGAGCACATGTCCTGGTCTTTCAGAGGGTAATACTTTTCCCTCAATCATTCGGGAGAGTCCAACGGCATAATCACAGATATCGATATATTCCTGAACTTCTCCCTCACCTTCGCTAAGAATTTTGCCCATTTCCAATGAGACAAGTTTGCCAAGGTCACTTTTCTTTTCTCTTAAAGAATTTCCAATTTGGCGCACAATTTCTCCTCTCTGTGGCGACGGTATGTCTGAAATGAATGCCATTTTAAATATTCTTATCAAAGTTTTGATCTAAGTTTCAATTAAATGTCAATTACCGGCCCATATCTGCCACGAAGTTTGTGCCGCTTTTGCTGTAGTTTCGTAGTCCTGTAGATCACCCGTCAATACCTCTGCAATCACTTTATTATTTGTCGGACAAATCGATTGAATGATCTAATCGTTACTTAAAGTGTAAATAATTTTTATAAAGAATTAAATTATTTGGTACCTGGCCATTTCCACTCCATTCATTATTGTAGACACCAAGGTTCTTTCTTTCAATTCCCAATCTTTTGAGAAAATCATATTTATTGTCATCGATGAGAAAATTTGTGGACATTTTTCTCGATAAATTTCCAACAAAACTATTGAAAGATTAGTAAAAATATGTTTTCAAAATTCAAGGATAACTTTGTGTAGTCTATTAGTCTATTAGTTTACTTATTCTGTTTCAGATAAAAGAGAGGACCAAAACTTTTGGTTAATTTATTCAAACAAAGAATTGAATTCATTAGAAATTATATCAGAGTTTATAAATTTGTTATTCAATCACTTAAAGTCTAAGAACTAATCATTTAAGAAGTATTGAAAAATTGTTTTCTTATTTGAAAACTTGTTATCTTTTAAAAAGACTGATAGCAGGTATACCTTTACAGGTATATTGTAATGTATGCCCAAAGCTATTCCCTCCAAAGATGACGCTTTCAAAACAGTTTTTGATTTTTTTTCTAAATTTATATTTAAAAATATGGGATACTATCACTTCCCCGAAAATCAATTCCCAGAGTTTTTCCCCGAATAAAAATAAGATGAAAATTCATTTCTAACCCAATCTGACCAAATCTATAAAGGATTTATTATTTTTAATCTTGTTATTTTATTTATTTTGGAGAAGTAAATTTCGGGAAAATGATTTTTGGAGAAGAGATTAGGTTTGAAAAATATAAATAAAATTAAGGCTAAGCTTTAATTTTTAGAGAATGTCATTCGAGTATAGAATATTTCACATATTTTAGTAAAAAATCATAATTAATAGCTTTAATATATTTATTAAAATTTATATTTTCTAGGTAGTTATCTTAGAAAACCAAGTTGAAGCACTCGAATCAATGATCCGGTCAATTTTGGATAACTCAAGAACTGATCCCCCAAAATGGTTAGATTTGGAAGTAATTTCTGCGCCTTTTCTTATTGTAGTAATCCTTTTGTTGGCTACAATGGGACTCATTTCTACGATATGGTCACTCATTATTTTACTGCCGATTATCTTATATTTTAAACAAAGATATTATTCTCTCAGAAATAATTTGAGACAAACAAAAGTAAATTTCAAACTAATTTTGAATCAATTAATTGTTTTATTTTAACAGTTCTTCATTTCCTGGAGTATATCTTCACTCATAATCTTAATGTAAGATAATTATAACTTTTATATAATTAAAACAATTATTGTATCCATAGATCTGTTTTTGAACTACAAGTGGTTCCATATCTCGAGATTTTATTCGTTGAGAATTTTATTTTAATTTTATTGACGACTTCTGCACTAATTTTGGTTATAATTATTAGAAAAAACGAATTCGACTCAAAAATTGTTACAAATTTAGATCAAAGTATTTACAATCATTGGATCCGTTCAACAATTAGTCAAAAGTTTAAAGTAATTTATATTATAAGTCAAGTATTGGCGACAACCGCTCTATTATATGGGTCTCATTTAGCACTGACTACTATATGTCACTCACATTTACTCTATCAATCGGTCCTCATTCCCGACGATTGCTCTGAAGTATATACACAATTCGAGTCAGTCTTTAATTATTATTACTTTTATATAAATTTATTATAATTTTAATGTTATCTCTTTTTTATTTAGTATTAGACTATCTTTCGTTTGTGCCGTTTATTCGATACAAATATCGTTTTGTATTATATTCTATCTCTTGAGAAGAGTCTTCAGTTGGATATTGAGTGGAAACAAACCTGAGATCAAATATATACGACTCAATCGAATTGAATCTTAATTTCTATAAAATATTTAAAGAATTGTTTTATTAATTATTTTAACAAAATATCAATTATTTATGAATTAATACTCACTTTTAAATTAAATAATAATTTTTCACTTAAAGTAATCCAATATTTATGCCAAAAATATTCTTATATTTAGGATTTAATTAGGAATTAGTAAATACTAGAATCTAGAATCTAGATAGTTTTACCTATGTATCAAGATAAATTAATCTCTAATAAAGTATTTAATTAAGAAATAGGAGTTCAACAAAACTTGAAGTGATTTAAATATAGAGAAATGCTTTCAATTAATTGTCGGATATTTTTTTAATTTTTTAAACTTTTAATAAAATGAGATTAAAAAAAGTGAAACCCTTTTGTAACGTAATTATTGTTGAAATGTGTTGAGAGAGTGATCTGTTGTGCGCCATATCTTCCATTTGTTTGTCTTTTGTGTTGACTCGAATTGTGGGCAGATTTTACTTTTGCTTCAAATCATATGACAACAAATCGTATAACAATTTAATCTTAAAGTCAACATTTATTTATTAATTTTAGTTTATTTTTTAATAAAACATAATTAATACAAAAGCAATGGCTTCGCGAAAGAAAGTATTGCTTAAAGTAATAATTTTAGGCGATTCGGGGTATGTATTGTCTTATGTCTTCATATGACTCATTACTTGTCATTATATCACTAAAACATATGATTTATGTTTTAAGAGTTGGGAAAACATCTCTAATGAATCAATACGTTAACCACAAATTCTCGAATCAATATAAGGCTACCATTGGAGCAGATTTTCTCACCAAAGAAGTGATTGTCGAGGACAGACTCGTCACAATGCAGGTCAGTCTTAACATAATTGTCTTCTCTTCTAGTTTTGTGGTCTCTCTCTCTCTGTTAAACTACTTTTAAGACTCATTTACTTTCAATACATTAATATTTATGTCTTAATTAAAGTTCAAATAAAGTGATTTTATGTCATAAATCGATTCATTGAATTCAATGTCAAAGTTTTGTTATCATTGATTGAAGTGATTGTCATCTCTTTATCATTGAGTCGTTTCATTAAATCTTGAAATCTATGATTTATTTCCCAATTATTATATCTATAAATAACTCATTTAATAATTAAGTGTTTCGATGTAATCATTGATTCTCTGAAATATAAAAATGATTTCCTAAAAGAGAGTAATCTTTATTTGCATAAAATATATGCAATTAATGCGTATATATTTTATAATTAAATTATCTCTTTTTGTCTAAACTTTTGATTTTTATAATTTCCTTATTATTGAACTTTAAATTTGTTTTAATGATATTACGATTAAATTTTATTTATATGAAGATTTTGAGTCCATTTCAATGGTTTTGTTATAAATAGTTGTTTATATCGATTTGTGATCTCATTATTAATTAATTAAAGCAAATAACAAATCAATGAGTCATTCATTGGATTATAAGTTTGTTTTAATTATTAAACGTTTTTTATTTATATTTTATTTAGAATTTTAATAATTAATTTAAATGAAAAATTAATTTATATTTAATGAATAATTTAATGAAAACTGAATTGTTGTCAGATTTGGGATACGGCGGGTCAGGAAAGGTTCCAATCATTAGGGGTCGCCTTTTATAGAGGAGCCGATTGTTGTGTTTTGGTTTTCGATGTAACTGCTCCTAATACTTTCAAGTCTTTGGACTCTTGGAGGGATGAGTTCCTAATCCAGGCCTCTCCTCGCGATCCCGAAAACTTTCCGTTTGTTGTTATTGGAAATAAAGTGGATTTAGAGAACAGAGCCGTTAGTATTGATTTTTATTTAACATTTGACTAATTTTTAATAATTAGGTTTCGACCAAAAGAGCTCAGGGCTGGTGTCAGAGTAAGAACAATATCCCATACTTCGAGACCAGTGCTAAAGAAGCGATTAATGTGGAACAGGCGTTTCAAACTGTAGCCAAGAATGGTTTGGCTCAGGAGACTGAAGTTGAGTTATACAACACTGACTTTCCCGACAAAATCAATCTAAACAATGATAGTACGAATCGAAGCGATAGTAACTGCGCGTGTTAGGTGTGTCCACTGGTCAGCGCCCGTCCATAAGACTGGTCAGCACAGGCTATTTTTGTTGACTCCCCGAACACGCGTTTTTAGCTCAAAATCGATTTTAAAACAATTTTCATATGCAGTAAAAAATGGATCCGAAATTGAAATACAATTTATTACTAATATTACGAATAATTGCGACGCCATTCGACTAAATCTAAATAAATATAAATATATAATTATATTATAATAATGTAATGTTAATCACAATTTGCTTATTTTAGTTTCAATTTTTCATTTAATGTACAGAATTTCTCAAAATTATATGTTATTATAGAGTCGTTTTGTGTTTATTTTTTTGTCGATTTAGTGAAATATAAATACTTTTCTTATTATCGATATATTCTTCAAATTACTATTCGTTTATTATTCGATTTAAAAGAATTTTATTTTGATTTATCATTAAATAAATGAGTGTTTTTACATAAATACAAAACTTTATTTAGACAATGAATTTCTATTGATTTTTGGTCATCGAATGAAACTCTCGTTTGGCTTTATTTTTAAATCATATTTAGAAGTAAATAAAAGGTTTTAAATCAAAAGAAAGCATTTGAAAAATGTATTCATCAAAACGTTTTTATTGAGAAACTGAGAACTTTTTATTAACAATACGTCTAAACGTTTTATTTCTATTTATTACTTCTTTTATATCCAATTCTTCTAATAATAATGACTTTTCAATTGAATCCCAATATCTTTTCGGTAAAATTAGTGGCAATTCTTTACGATTAAGCCATTGGTAATCATCACAAAAGTCTTTATTTGAATCAAAGCTTCCGCTGATGTGATCCGCTTTAAAAAAGAATACTTTCGCGCCTTTAATTCCGGTCTCTTTAGTGACTTCTTGTGGATACTTATATGAATATAGAGCTGAGGGCGCGTTCCCTAAGAATTTAACCTCAATTTCGTTATTATGATTACCGAACTGTTTGAGAGCTCTTTCGGCCGTTTGTCTCATAGTTTCATCGGCGACGTTAACAGCCTGTGGTAAAAGCCATTTATATTCTTCGCCCAATTTCTGTCTACAGACGAGCATAAGATGTTTATCGAGACATCGATTCAAACTTTTCTTATCGTTGGTTACATCAGATTCTGAATAAAAGCCTTTTATAATAAAACCTAAATAATAATATCAATACAAACGCGTAATTCTCGACGATTTCTTAAATTTCTGGTATAAGTCGTTATAAAATTCTTCAAAGTCTTGAGCCGTTTGTTTGGCCGCTGCGTCCAAATCCTTCTCATCGATGTTATCCCCCGAAGAGATACGTTTTGCGCGACGACTAAACATATTTCAAATAAATTTCAACAAAATTTTAGTTTTTTTTATGATTACATGTCTTCAAAGTTTCTCATTTCGTGGTCACTATAAAGACTTTGATTGTTCTCAACAGTGAACAATACTTCAGACATTTTCTTCTCCAACCAATTCATTTCGGGTACGATTTGTGGCCGTCTTTGCAAACAAACACTACTTATTAAATGCCATTCATTTATAAAACGTTTTGACATTAAATTTATTGATTTTAAGCTTCTATTCATAGAAATCAATGAATTAAATAATAAATTCATTTTATTTAATTAAAAATTATTCAAAACTAATGAAAAGTTGATAACAATTGAAGCGATTTATGCAAGAAAAAGCTTAGCCTTTCATATGGTCTTAGCAGTAAAGGTCTAAAATAAATATCAAACAAACCTGTTATCTAGTACCTTTTATGCTATGACCATATGAAAAGCTAAGCTTTTTCTTGCAGAAATCGCTTCAATTTTCATACAAACATTTAAATGGTTTTTCTGTTGAATGAATTTGTATTTTATGGGATTTGAGTTCAGTTGAAGTGACAAAGGTTTTATTACAATTAATTTCATTACATTTAAAAGTCTTTCCGTAAATCTTCTAGTACATCTATTGATATCACATTTTAGTGGTTTATATTTCGAATGATGTTTTTTATGTCTATTAAGATCTCCTTTTATTGTGAACTCTTTATAACAATCTTTGAAATCACAAACAAATTGTTTTTTGTTCAAATGACATAATTTGTGTTCATTTAAACTTGATTTAAATTCACATTCAAACAAATATTTTGGCCAAAAACACTTAAATTTCTTTTTATCAATAGTTTTATCCTTAAAACATTGAATTAACGTTATCTCAATCCCACAATAATTCTGTGCACAACTCTTATCACTCACTACACAATCACTCAATAATTCATTTCTGTCAAAACAATTCAATAATTTATTTAATTTGTAATTGATTTCATTAAATTCATTTAAATATGAAAATAAACTTTTTATTTGTGAAGTTTTTGCCATATTTTGAAACAAATTTTGAACTAGTTTAAACTATATTTAAAAATTTATAATAACTTTGTTTGAAAATAGTTTTCTATCACAGGATTTGTGTTGAACACATCTGCCGTTTTTGGAAAAGTTTGAGCCAATCCTTACACAGAATTTACACAATAAGTTTAGGAAAACTTGTTTTGAACAAATCTATTTCATCTATATAAATTGAATAGAATACTGAATTCAAAACTATTTTCTAGGCCTGTTGAGGTGTCTTGGTCCATAAGGGGTACACCCCCTGGGAGAGGCCACCTTTGGCCATTTCTGGTGTATAACTTTTATTTTTGGTAAGAGTACACTTATTTTTAAACCTTTCGCCGCAATTTTTAACTAAACATATGAATGGCTTTTCTGTTGAATGAATTCAATTTATATAACTTTTAAGCTCATATAAAGTGAAGAAAGATTTTTGCAATTATTTCTTTACAATTAAACCAAGGAGTTTTAAAGGAATTATGATATCAATTTTTATTTCTTATTAAGTTTGAGTAAATCTAGTGATACATCCTTTTATATAACATTTAAATGGTTTAAATCCCGAATAAGTTATTTTATGTTTAATTAAATCTGATTTCTTATTAATTGTTTTATTACATTTTTTGAAAATACAAACAAATTGTCTTTTATTGAAATGAAATAGAAAAGTGATTAAGTTAACCCTTTTTATAGTATTAAACCTACATTTTGGCCAAAAACACATAAACTGTTTATTATCAATAGTTTTCTCATTAAAACATAAAATTAATGGTATTTCAATCCGAACACTAACTCTGTGCACAACTTTTATCACTCACTACACAATCAGTCAATAATATATTATTTTTATAGTTATTTATAGATTGTATTATATGTGAACTCTTAATTTTAATTTCATTAAGAATACCAAGGTAATATTTTACCTGATTTAACATTTTAATCCATATTATATACTTTCACTTCAATAATAAAAAATTAAACATTTATTTTATAACTATTAAAAAAAAGTAATATAATTCACTTCACATTTTATTAATAAATAAAATCAAAATTTTTTTTAAATTTAAAAACAAATTAATCAAATAATTAATAACTTTTAAAATAAAGATTTATTCCAAAACTAAATATAATGTTTTATTAATAAAGTTTTAAATGAAATATTTAACAGTTAATAATTTCTTTGTGTGAAAATAGTTTTCCTTAACTGGAAATGTGTTGGGTATCACCCCATTTCGCCAAAATCCCATTTCGCCAAATCCCACTTTGCCAAAGCTTTTTATCCCACTTCGCCAAAGGTTTTTATTCCACTTCGTCAAAAGTTAAAATTCATTTAATCAGGAAACTCTTATCTTATCCCACTTTGCCAAAAACTTTGATACTATTATAAATATTTTATAATTAATTAATAGGCCTGGAATATACTTAATTAGGTTTTGTTAATTTAGTTTATGTTAATTTAGGTTAGTTTAGGTAAATTTGGTTAGTTTAGTTTAGTATAGTTTAGTTTAATTTAGTTTAGGTTAAGTTAGATTTGTTAAGGTTAGGTTATGTTAGGTTAGGTTATGGAACATTCTATTAATTAAATTATTTAATTTACATTTAAAAATGTATTTGGCGAAATGGGATTTAGCGAAATGGGATTTGGCGTAATGGGATTTGGCGAAAAAATATTTGGCGAAATGAGGTGTAACCTTTTGTTTACATCTGTCGTTAAGTGAAAGTTAGAGCCAATCCTTAAATAGAATTTAGACAATAAATTGAGGGAAACTTATTTTGA
>JAQFZM010000010.1:0-94327 GCA_034695785.1 Galumna obvia
TCTCTCTCTCTCTCTCTCTCTCTCTCTCTCTCTCTCTCTCTCTCTCTCTCTCTCTCTCTCTCTCTTCATTGTTGACTCTCTCAAGTGATCACTCAAAGCCTTATCGCACAAACATTTTAAGTGTTAGACAGAGTATGGAAAGTATAATACATTTTACAACTGATAATACGGCCATTAATTCAATAGAGTTTAGACCCGAAAATATATTCACTGGATTTATAACATTTATAACATATATAACAAGTTTATTAATCATTTGCCATAAAAAATAAAATCGATGCATAAAAATCAAAATAAATGCAAAGAATAATAGAATGAATGCATGAATGTATGCAAATGTATGAATGGCTCAGAATAAGTTGCATTTGGATCGAGGCTATCACATATCGGATTGTTTAACATCACAACTAGAAAATGAACTAAAATAGAGAGCAGTGGTATACGAGTGGTACCTCCTGTATATGGTTTGTTGCGATAAGCAATATATCCCTCCCCGACTATTCAATCTATTCGGGCTTTCCTTCTATTAAAATATCTAAACATAAACACTATTTATACCTCAAATGTATTGATATATACAGAATAAGTGGTGATCGAGGCCTCAATCCATTTATTGTATGTCTATTCCATTCATTCCTCTCGATTTAACCCTCGAAATCGATATCAAAATCACTAAAAATATATATCTTTTGATTCAAAAGTTTGACGAATGAGTTTAAACTCGTGAACAACTAATTCACTTAAATTAGACACTAATTCCCATTTGGATCGAAGACTCAAAAAAAGATAACAAAAAAAAACAGCAAATAATACACTGAAAACATCTTTCAATCAATCATCAGAAGAATTGTTTGCATTTTTCCACAAAAATAACAGACCAGGAATCAAATGTGTGAGAAAATACTTTTCTCTTTATGCTATTTATACTTACATTCTATCCTCTAATCTGAGAGTCTCATCAGTTGCAAGTTTATGGAGAAAAACACTATTTAAGGGCTTAAATCTTATCAAACTTAAAAAATTAAGGGCTTATATGGGAATAGACAGGGGAAGTGTTGCCAACACTTACTTTCTTCTGTGATCTCAACAATAATAGACCTATCATACTTTTGCTTTTGTAAATATACTTGGTCACCCCTTTATTATAGAGATAAGAGTTAGATTTAAGACAAGGGATACCAAAGTTGTCGCATAAGAATCCTTTGGAGCGAATCCAGGGTAAATTTAGGTAACTAAAATAAAGCTTCTTGCTTGTTTTTAAGTTGAACGGCTCTTGTTTTGCCAAAATATTAAAGAGTGTGCAATACTTGCAATACCTCCTCCTTTACCTCTTCTTCCGATACGTCTTTTGATTGGCAGACATAAGACATAAAATGTTTATTTCAATACTTGTCTATAGATATAAATCTTTTACTCAAACATATTCGCAAAGAGTTGTTATTTGAGAGAAAAGCACTCAATAGAAATCAATTTCAGCGAAAAATCGATCAAATTCTTGGATAAATATAATTATAAGTATAACAAACTATAAGTATCCATAAGTAAGAATAAATAAGCATGATCCATTTTGTTTATAATCATAATATCAAATTTTAAATAAACGCTTTCAATAAAGTAATTCAATTTTAAAATAAATATTTTATTTATTAATTTTTAGATAAAATTAAACTAAAATATAATAAAGAAGAATATTCTAGATAACCATAGCCAGGATCATATAATGAAATTAGTTGTTTTGATTAGATATGGCGCTATTTATCTGGGATAAATCAATACAAAAAAGTAAACTTTTATTTGACTCATAATTGTTTAAACTCTGAGCTGTTCCTCACTTTCAGTACAAGAGATGAGAGTTTCGATTAAATGAATGACAAAATCAATTGAATCACTGGTTTGTTAACTGATTCTGACTTCAATCTATTGTCAATCAAAGAGTTATCTCACAAATCATATCTTAAGACTTAAAAACTCCGGATTTAAATTATGTCATAAAAGTAAGTCATTTAAATTTATTTCATTTATTTAAATCATTAATGGATTCAATCTTTGAATGAATGTCTTTTGAGGATAAACTCAGTCAGAGTTAAGATCTTTATTAGAAATCAATGTTTGGAATCAATGATTGGTCACAAATATTAGTAATAAAAGCCATTAATTGTTAGAAAAGTTGTCGCTTCCCAGAGTTGGGAGCAGTTATTGGCGACAAGTCGTGAGCAAAAGCGAGACTTAATTTGAATGTCAGAGCCATAAGAGTGGCACTAATTTTCTTGAGTGGTCTTAAGAGCTCTAATAGTCTATCGGAAAGAGACTCGACGTCTGTTTGAATTATGTGCTTCAGTTCAGTGCAGTTCACTTGAGTTACAATCTTTAGTCCAACACTTGTATCGGACGATGGGATGAGACTCTGTTTACAATTCATTTAAAATATGTTAAATGTTAGCACTATATTGTCCTCAATTGACTTCTTTAGTGGTCTGGAGAAGAATGTCTTCAAATTACACATAAGAAGTCGATTGAAGACATTTTTCTGAAGAAAGACATTAAGTTTACAACTTATGGCAAAACTAACGCCAAATCCATTCACAAAAACATTTCAATAAAACTTAGAAAAAGTTTTTTAAACCAAAATTAGAAAAAATATTTTGAAAACTTTTGGTGTAATATTATGTAGAGTTTAGATATATAGGGAAAGACAAGGACTGCCTAAGACTGGCTAAGAGACTGGCAATGGCTTAACACTGGGCTTTTATCGCGTTACGGAATCGGTCGCCCAGCGCTCAGCCAACCATACCGTATAGTATATGAAAATTTTCTCTTCTCTATTCCCGGCCAATGTGTTGGCGCCGTCAGAGCCGTCACCACTTTTATGCTGAGCACAAATGTCAGTCAAAGAAAGTCTTTTTTCTGTTGAAGTCTCGCGACTGTAATCACTCTCTATATTAACTATAAAAGTATTTGAAATATTTAATTGCATTCAACTCAATGTTTTGTCCCTCAATTCTGCTTACATTTTGTTAATTTGTGAGTCAGAGAACACATCTGAAGGATTTCCACAATTTCTTCTAAAATATATTAGAAGTAAAGTTCTGTACAAAAATACATAAACTGTAAGACACGTTTCACTGCATTAGAGTTGTAAGACTATATGAGAAACGACTGAACAGTCGTTTATTTGACGACGACATGACTGATATATATGTCTCTTCAAACATAGTGTATGGCAGATGTCGTTTGAACCAAGAATAAAAAATTTTCTGTGTGTGTGCTCTTCAATAAATTTAATTACTCCGACATCTCTCTCTCCCTCTCTCTCTCCCAACTTAAACCCCATTTTGACTGTCATTTTGAGAGTGTCTTCAAATTTTTTTTATTGAAGTTAATAAAAAAATATGAGTTAATGACAATATGCGAAATAAGGAGTCATTTTGACAATTTTTCCTAACATTTATTGTTATAGATTTGAAAAAATGCATTTATTTATGTTTTTGAGAGAATGGTTTCAATTGTTCTCTAAATTAGAAAAATTGAGTGAATGTTTGCTTAGATTTAAGATTATTTTGAAATTTTAAAATTGTAGTGAAAATTAGAAATCGATAGCAAAGAATATTAACTATTCTAAGAGTAAACTGTTTTCTATTCTCTGTTTGATTGAATTCATTTTCAATACAATAGAGGAAATCCCTTTAGTGTTCAAAGGAAATGGGCGTAAATTCACTTGTTTTCACTTTTGGCTATATTTTATGCATTTTTTTTATTATTTCAATGTTTCAAATGTTTTCAAAAGTGAAAACGAATGAAACACTACTTAATAGTATAGTTGTTATTCATATTCACATTTGAATAAAACTCAATTCGATTAGAGGCTGAGCTCTGCTGTCATTATCATTATATTCAACAAAATTCTTATTATGCGTTTGAATAATGTTTTTCAAATACATTTAGTTTTAAAGTTTATATAACCTCTTTTTGGAGCCACCCGTACAACACATCCCACTCATAGTGAAAATAAATGTAGAGTCAGTCTCACAGTTATTATGTAACACATCATAAGTTAGGACACAAACACCTATTGTATTGAAAATAGTCACCAAAAAGACTATTCGGTAACGGTTTGGATACGGATTGGAATATACATGAAATGTATATTTTTCTATTCACTCAATTGATGGCCTAAACGCGTGTCGCACCCGATAGTGAGCAGAGCGCCCAACTCTAAATGATCGCCAGTCGACAATAGGCACAGGGAGTTAAGCTCTTCATCAAATGCTAGCTCACAGTGAAGACAAAAAGCAGCCGTGAATTATATGCCAATGAAATATATGAGGCTATGCTTTAAATCGCCGTAAAAACGATTATATAACACATATAACACACATATATTGTATATAGTCTTGAAATGCATTTGAATTTGCATTTTATATATACATTTCATAAACATTTTTTCCATTAAACCGATTCATGCGTTTAATGCAAACGTGAATTCCAGACCGAATCGTAAACTTTCTCTCAAGTCGTGGGAAATATTAAGTCAATCCATCAGAAAAAGGATTGATTTCAGCTCTGAATCAATTCAAACATTTAATTATGTATTTATTTGTTAGAAGAGAACCAAAAATTTTGTAAATCAATATTCGGTTCACGACTTAAATCGGAAAATAAGATAAACATTTGAAGCATTAAATATCTGAATAGTTTTTCACTCAAACTGCAAACAATTGTTAATCAAATGTCATGATATGATATGAGAGCAAAAAAAATTAGTATTACTTCAAAAACATATTTCGTGTTATGTCTGATGTGACAAAACTTAAACTCGAGTGAAGCCAATAGTTTTATGAAAGACTCACTTTTTCTCAATTCCTATCATAGAATCCAATATTTGGTACTTAAGCACATTTGAGTACTCTCTTCAGCTCAGGACTATGTATTCTAAATATGATTACTCTCATTGATAACTCAAAAATATATTTTAGTTCAACAGTCATTATAGGAGCTCTCTCTCTCTCTCTCTCTCTCTCTCTCTCTCTCTCTCTCTCTCCAACTGAGACACTCATTGGGTTCACATCTTTTATCTCTGATATAAAATGAGATAAAACGTAAAATAACTATAAAATAGAAAATAAAAGTCAACACAAATATAATTTAAAGGAAAGCAAAGCTTCAATTAATAAACACGAAGTCTATATGTTTTGTTGTTATCGAATCCAATCTTCAATAGTTTTCTTTTTTCAATAACTCTAAAAGACTGCCTTTCACTCAAAATTATAGTTATTTACCAAAACATTCCCACAACTATTGAAAATTAATTACTATTAATGGACTTGACTTTAATTAATAGCTTTTGAGTCAAAACTTTGATTTAAAGCCAAAGTTTTGCTCAAATTTTATATTATTTTCAAAAAGTTTGTGCGAAGTGTTAGAGAAGATTCATATTTAATATTCAGGAGAAAAATTGTGTTTTACTCAACTGTATATAAATGCATAAATCATTTGTTTAAGAATTTTTCTTTTGTCTCACAATTGTTATCATCGGAAACAAAAATTTTCAGTTTTATAAACAACAGAGAAATTAAGTTTAATATAACTCTTTTGGTTTCGTATAATAAAAAAAATATTTGGAGAGTTTTTCTAATAAACTTCTTATCTTTATTTTTCATACTTTTTGTTTAACGAGGGTGAAATATATTTTTAACCAGAACTAAATAAATCATTTAAATTAAACTAATAAATAAAAAAATATAAAAAACAAGTCTTAAGATTATTCTCTTCAGAGGAGAAGATTATAAAACTTAAAGTTAAAAAAAATACTAAAACAACAAAACTTTGTTTATTCTCAGAATTTGAAACAAAAACACTAAAACTCAGTCTCCTGTCATTCACTCCCAAATGTCTTGTTTTATAACCCCTGTTTCCCCATATTGTAAGTTACCTTTCCATTAAATGATTGAAAAAAGATACCAGGTTCATATATCTAGAACGATTTTCACGATAATGAGAGCCTTATTAGTCGATTATAAAATGAAATACAAAAGAAATTCATATAGTCTTGTAAACAATAAATCAATTTTGTAGGTCTCAGTGCTTGAAAAGGGATGTGTTCACTATTTTTAGGATTTAGTTAGTAATTGACCCCTTGTTTAGTTTTAGTTTAGTTAAGTTAGAACTTTATGTTTTACATAATAACTGTATTTTCTTTAATAAGAATTTAAAATATCTATTCTTTGTTAGAGAATATCTTAAAGAGAATCGCATCAATCAATGGTATAATGAGTTCGATTGAATAGATAGACATTAAGAATATTTTATAAAAAGATAGCCATCAATAGATGTGTCAAATCTGGTGCGGAAGCGTTAATCCATATAACACTTGTATTACATCCAAAAGCAAAACTAATGTTAATCTTTTATATATAGATTTGAAATAAGCATTTGATCTAAACATTAGACTTCTGTTTATTGTAATCTATGAGATAATCAGATAATAAATAGAAACACAAAATTCAGAAATTTTTGCTAAAAAAATGTCGGAAATATTTCCCTTTTGAATGTTTACTAAAAAAAGTGTAAAAAAGACAAAAAGCAAAATATTTGATATCAATATTTAAATCTAAGGAATAATTTTTCAAAACTATCAATGTTTCTGTTTTTGTGTTTGTAATCAAAATAAGAAAATCTAATCATTTCACTCAAAAAATGTGTAAAATATTTTTTAGACATTTGACTCATAAAATTCCAATTAATCTTAATATTAAAGATTTGAAAATTTTTGAGAGATTTTAATGATTAGAAGATTTTTAGAAATTTTCATTTAATTAAATTCTGAAATCATAAAATCAAATGACTCTTAATATATGAGAAAAACCGTTTCTCTAATGAGAGCTAATTATTGGAAAAATAATCAAATCTAATAAAAATCATATTAAGAGCGAAATAAGAAAAAAATACTTTGACTTTAAGAGGAAAAAAATCCAATTTTCGTGATAAGAGTTATCATTAATGGGATTGTTGTCATCGTTTTCCAAATGCATAGCACAGACTCAAACTCAAAATGATTGCCAACAAATTTTTTGCATATATTAAAGTCTATGACAACCATTTCATCGAAAATAAATATTTCACTAAATATTAATTCGTTTCAAATATTTTAGAGTTACTACAAAATTTTAACCATGATCATTCATTTTGATCATTTATTTTGATCATTCTTTGATAATTAATACAAATTATTAGACAAAAAATTAACTAAAATTAAATATCAATATTATATATATTATATAAAAATTATATATTAAGAAAATTAATCGATAATTAATAAGTTAAAATGAAAAACATTATCTTGGATCATTATATTGAAAGTCTGTAAAATTAGTATATTTTCAATAATCGTATTTTAACCCTATCTTTACTTTTTTTGAGACCAAAAATTGTTAAATAATTATTATGTATTTGATATAATTCTCTATTATTTAGCACTTTTTGTCGATAATTAATGAGATGTGATTATCCCAAATGATAAGAGTTTAAATGCATACAAATGTTTGCGAATAAATTAGGTTTTTATATACTCTTCTCCTATGGGTTTCACATACAGTCTTCAGTACTAAACGTTTATTTCATTTGCGATAACAAAAATAGATTAGAGACAAAAAACAATAAAAATTAATTTTGTCTGTCTTTCAAATTTTATTTTAATTACAAATGAAAAATATTGCCTTCAATTTGACATTTCGACACATATTTTCACTTTCAAATAATCCACGACTCAAATGATTCAAATGATTACTAAAATTTCAATAATCATTAATTACTGATTCTCTGATTATCAAATAGCTATGGGTGGCTAAATGTGGCCAAGTATCGTTTACCATGGTTAACTATGAATAAATATGGCTAACTATTGCTTTCTTCCAATTGGCTCAACCAATTAGCTCTCTCTCTCTCTCTCTCTCTCTCTTTGACTTACTTTTCACTCTATTGTTGGGCTAAATTCTAATTTCTCTCTCTCTCTCTCTCTCTCTCTCTCTCTCTCTCTCTCTCTCTCACCCGAAGAGATGACACTTTAAGGATATGTCATTTGAATAAAAAAGAAAAGAAATGAAAGTCACTAGATTATTAATTATTGCCCTGGAATATATTAATTAGTAATTTATTCAAAAGAATGACATTGCTCAAATTTAAATCAATTTAAATGTTTTTGAAATAAATTTAAATTTTGCATTTAAACAGCTTTTGATAAAAATCAGTGAAGATTTCAAATAAGAAATATTTTGTATTCAATAGAAGTCTAATTAATAACAAAATATAAACTAATTTTAATATAAATTCAAAATTAAAGAATAAATGATTAAAATGTTTGATAAGCATTCGATCGAAACTTTAAAAGAATATATTTTCAAATACAATGTTTATTATAGTTTTGGTGATTATGAGATAAAAAGTGTTTAGCATTTAATTCTTGTTATTTTAATTTATAATAAAAAAGTCATTAAATAGTTATGAAAAATATATTCATTTGGGTTTCAATTAATTTATTAAAATTTTTAATAAATCACTAAAAAGTTATTAATAGATGTAATGAATTTTCATTAAATAGTCATTACTTATGTGTTTATTACTGAGAAAACAATTAAACAGAAATAATGGACTCAAAGAATGAGATGTAAAAAGTGCCAAAAAAATATTAGTCTGTTATCAGAATTTCTACAAAAATCGTAAAAATATGTCTGATTTGAGAAAAAATGAAAATATGAATACAAAAGAAGAGAAAAATAAGAAAAGTATGAATAAAACGGCAAATAATTTATTATATGATGTGATCGTCGAACCAAAAAGAAATGCAAATAAATGACTCCGATATTAGAATAGTTTATCATATTTATGTCTAATGATGTGTTTACTCATCTCATCTATTCTGGCATTGGTTTGATATACATATCTTTGATGAGTTGGCCATTCAATAGTGATTGCATACAATAATCAATGCATTATTTGATATACGCATCAATAGGTTATCCACCAAAAAGACATGAATACAAGGAATAGAGAGAAGGAGAGAGTTGTGGTATGGGATCGCCATCATCATCATCACCATCAACATCAAGGCATAGATCAATTGTAGTGTTGTGACCACACCCCACATATATCTGGAAACAGCAGTATCTGTAGTAAACGTCAAACGATGGAAGAGATTTCATTGGAAATCGCGATTCATATATGAGATGCAGAGATGTTAGTAAAACACACATCTCGTTGTCGTTCCTCTCCTTTCTCTATTTGGAAAAGGACCTGCGCTATACAACACAATGAAGACTTGTACTGTACTTAACAAATGCATTGAAAGTATTATAGCCGTCGGTTCACAAGATATCAATAATTTTTTTGTAACGTTTCAGACATATCTAATACAGAGTTTTCGACCACATCTCTGTTGAACCGGCGATGAAAAGAGAGAAAATCGATTAAAAATAGGCGATGAGATCCCGGTCTTAGTTAATACTCTAGTGATAACACAACTATATGTATATGTGTTATAAGCCATCCATCTATTGATTGTAAGCCAGTAAGAGAGGAGTGTGTTATGTATTTTAGAAGAGAAAAGGAAAGACCCACAACTCAGATATAGAGTATATGATTAGAAGAGAGTTATAGTGTTGGAAGAGAAGGCGATCGCATCGCACATCTCATCTCATTCATAGTACATCCACTTCAAGATTTACAGCCCGTTTAGAGTGAAGAGTATTTTGGTTTAACTAAAATACTATTTATTTAATAGAAGAGAAGCCACGGCTCTAATTCGATTAGACCTTATCCTAAACATCATCCAAAAGGTAAGACCTTTTTCTAATGCAAATCAAGCGTTGCTTCCATTGCCCAACACTTTTATTGATAATCTTTTTTACTTTGATATCAATGTTTGGCGATAAGAAAACGATTATTATTTGAGTTTTTCTTTTTGTTAGTCAAGACGTTTGACTCAAATTATCGGTAAATTTATTACTGTTTAAGATATGTTTAAAACTTTTCAATTTGTATATAAATCAATAATTTTTCTCATTTCGTGAAGATTTATATCGAAATCACTTTTTATTTTATTCGTGTCTTCTAAGCAAAGGCTTCAAATGTATTGCTTTCAGTTAATTATCTTTTATTGGAATCAAAATAATAAAAACAAAGTCTTTGCTGTCAATCACTATCAGTGATGCGAATGATAGGTATAACTGAGATATCGATAACTCATAACTAGTATTAAGTACTTTGAAGTAGTTTTAATAGAAAATTGTGTTCACAATCATTGATACTATGTTTGGAGTTTTTCCTATTTTATCGTTATTTATATTTATATTTTTTTAGTAATAATTTTTAGTAATTTTGTTCGACTTATGCTCTCCTTATCTCTTGAAAAGTAGTTTCGGTTCGCGACAATGTTTGACATTCTTTGCGGTCTTTTATATTATATTTACTGATAGTCTAATCTGCAGAATGTCTGCAACGATCGCAATGTATGGCAATGTTTTGCTACCAAAATACGAAAATTCCTCTAATATTTGCAAAACTTAGATAAGAGATTCTCTGATATTATTTAACAGATTTTCAGAGAAGACTGAGGACAGACTCACAAACTTATATATGAAGTATTCTCTTCTCAAAAATCGCTATTAAAAGACTCAGAACTTATTTTTTGTTGAGATCTTAAGACTGATGTGAACTAACATTTTTCGATTCATCAAAAAAAAAAACAAACATTAGATAAGCGACAAACAAGAAGTCCAAAGAGTGCTAATTAGCGTTTTTAACCAAAATATTTGTTTGTTTATCATTTCATATAAATTTCTTGAAACAAATCAATGCTCTGAAGCCTTTTGTGTCACATCTGTTACTTCAATAAAATTGTTGCCAATTATATGACACAACAGAGTATTGCCGATTGAAAATCACATCAATTCAGTATTGAGTAAATGGCTTTATATGACAACAATTTGCAAGGATTACCATTTATTTCAGTCTCAATTTACATTAAATTAACAGTCAATACAAATGGTCTGACTCTTTGATTGGCTTTTTGGCTGCCATTCAATATAATTCTTTACTCATATTAAGGCCACAGAAAATCTCTCTCTCTCTCTCTCTCTCTCTCTCTCTCTCTCTCTCTCTCTCTCTCTCTCTCTCTCTCTCGCATTCTCTCCATGATGTCATTGGTTTGAGTCCGACATTATATAAGATGAGCCATAAAATGGTTATAAAATCTGGACTGAAATCATTTAATAATTAATGTTTTATTTTGTATTTATTTCAATACATTTTGTGATTCTTTGCTCTCGATTTCATGACTCAAACCAATGGTTGAATTTTTTGCTTTTGTTTGTAATTTTTGTAATAAACAATGATTTCATTAATAAAATGTGAGGGTATTATAGCCATAAGAGATCATAAAACAATCGGCTATTCATGAAAGACAGGAAACATAAAATTTTGTTGTTTTTCTATCTGAAGAAAAAGTACTAAAATCTATTCATTGGTTCAAAATGTGGTCTCGTTTAGAGACGTTAGACACTTATTGTCTGTTAGGCAATGGTCTGAACTGATGCTAAAATTCATTGTATTTATTCAAACTAAAAGAGGGAAGAATAAGGAAAAAAATCAATGAGAAGTGCAAAAAATGGAGCAAAAACTCTGTGAGCAAAAGGTGTGAACAATAAACGCCTCTTTTGTTAGGCTTTAGATTTTGAGCCGTATTTTGTGCACTAATAACGATAATCACAAGTAATTTATTCATCTTATCTATCAAACACACCGTTAATAAATCAATGTTTCGTTATTGAGATAAAGGGCTAATCGACTAAAAAGATCAGAGACAGACTCTGGAGAGGACTCCTAACCATTGCTGGCAAATAGTGGCCAATATTTAAAACAACGTTCTGTTTTGTAGCTCTGAGCGCAACCATTGACTTATCTGTGACTATATATAAAAAATTTTGTCAGATGAGTCTATAGACTATTCCTCAGAAAGTCTTTTGACTGTCGCCAGAGATACTGTCGCCAGAAATGGCTGTTCAGAGATATTCAATGTTTGTATCATTGCTTTCACTGCTGTTCACAACATATAGGTTTAGATGAGTGAAGACAACTATTTCTCGTTCGCCTATTCCTCTCTTTCCTCTTTCTTGGCTCATCTCTAGTTCTCGGTTATGTTCTTATGCTCTCTGTCTTTCTCTCTGTCTTTCTCTGTGTCTTTCTCTCTGTCTTATTCTCTGTCTTATTCTATGTCTTCTATGTCTTCTCTGACTTATCTATAATAAAAACGATGCGAATCAAAGCTCCGGGCATTTTACGACTGCATCAGATATGGTCTCTATGTGTGCGTTCAATGTATTGGAGCCCCTCTTTTCCCGACAATTCTGACTCTTTTAATGTGTATTCTTGGCTCCAGAATTCAAATACCGTAGCATTAGAAGAGCCAACACATCTAACAAGAAGAGGCCTTAAGGGACAGCATATATGGCTTTAGCAATCAGTGAGCACTTATAAGCTCAGCACACTTGTAGTCCAGCGTCACATCAAACCATCGTTTAGACTCTAAATTTTTTAATGTCAATTCCACACAAAACGCATATATAGTGTATATACACTCTTCTAACACCCCTTCTCTTAGTCTCTACAAAAACAATTTAATTATCAATTTTGTGATCAATTTTTACAATTGCTTACAATCTTTCACTAAAAACAAACCTTATTTACAACAGAGAAATTGCAAGAATAATCATTTGACAATCGCTAGATTAAAATGTGGGTTTGTTTTACAACTCATCTCATATTCTGTTTACCTTTTCGTTGAGAATAATCGATAAAACCATTACTAATGGATGACTAACACTATCATTGATTTTGACCTCACAATACCTTTTCATAGATTTTAGTTTAGAGTTAATTAGAAATTATTAATCGCTTTAATTTTCACTCATTTATATTAAATATTTGCACGAAAAGCGTCACATATTGTAATACTTTGTCAATATACCTTGCCCAATTGGCCAATTAACACAAATCAATCATTAGATTTAGTAAAGCAATACATCATTTCTTATTTTTCAAAGGAATGGTATCGATAAGAGAAGTTATACCTTGTTTTTATTCATTCTCTAAATTTAAAGAATGAGTCAAAATGTGCCCAAAAAACCCGACAAATACAGTCAGTACTCATTATTTTGATTGTTAACAATTCTAAGTGCGTTTCAATGAGAGCACAATTACCTGCTATTATTCTGTGCCAAAGATTTTGCATAAGTTTTACGATCCCATAAATCGAGTCCCTCTTTATATTATATACTCTGAGAATATCTATTCTCGTCTCAAATGTAATATAGAGTATCGACTGTAATGATCGCTGTCTTTAAGATACAAACGTAGGTTTGCCTTCAAATGCCATTATTATGAGCTTTGCTTCCAATGATTTACACAATAAATATTTGTCAAATGAAAACTCTCTTTGAATTATATGAGAAAAACTCAAAATAAAAGAAAAATATTTTCGACAAAAAATATTTTAAGTACTTATAATGTGACTCACATTTATTCCGAACATTCACTCATTCGGGGCTTAAAACAAAAAATAGAGAGAATTAAAATTTATTTTGTCTCCAGACTGGCTATTCTGTGCTATTCTGTCACACATCTTATGTGCCGTTCGGGCATTACAGGCCTGTATTTAAGGGCTGTCTCTAACAATTGTCAGTTAAAAAACTGGTCTCTCTTTTTCTTTCTCTTTTTTCTCACTCATTCTCTCTCTCTTATAGAGACAGAGAGAGAGGTTATGCCAACTTTCTCTCTAATTGTGTTTCTATTAGAGCACCGATTGTTTTGTTTGGCAGTCATTAAAGCATGACTGGCACTCATGCAAAGAGTGAGCCCTCTCTTCAAATTGAAAGTTGACATAACGTCTTCATTATTTGCATTTATAATCACTTTTTCTCCAGACTTTTCTCATTGAAGCCATTGTTTGAATACTTATTTTCATAAATTATTTTTTGCCGAAAAAAATCATATCAGAGATAACGTCGAAAATGTATTAAATTAACTGAAAAACCAAAACTTAAATATAAAGTTTTGAAAAATTAATTACACTTTCAATGACTATATTAAGTCTAATATTCTCGATCTGATATCCGATCGCTTCGATCAGTAGATCTTCAATTCATAACAGTATAGTTAAGAGATAACACTCCTCTCAGTGTCTGATTTGGCATAAACTTAATGATTGACTCATTAATGAACCAAAAATCTTCTTTATATAAGTGTCAGTGAAATGTTGATTGGCATCAGTTGACACATTCGATAGTTAGACACTGAGAGCACATACACTCCAATGCCGTGTTTGTGCCGTTGCTCTCACTTTATGTATATTTTAAAAGTGATAATTTATTATCTGATTGGAAACCCTCTAAAACCTGATCTGAAAAAATTCTGATTATTTAGACTTTTAATGACTAACGATATGTTAGTTTAGAAGTAATTTTTCATTCAATTTAATCGTTGGTTTCTCTCAAATCAATCCAAATATTTTTCATTAAAATTAATGCTCCGCTCAGTTGAATAGTCATAGACTCTATGACATAGAGTCATAGCAACTGAATAAACACTGCCATCCCTTCAACAATAAATCAGAGGAATTATAGAAAATATTAGTATTTTTATTCTGAGTCGTCATATTTATACTAAAAATGTCACTTTTCATCATTGAATTGGTTTGAATTCTTGGAAATAAATTTCTTGATATCTGTTAAACAAAAAATTTTATTTCTAATTCATTGTCAAACAAAAAGTTTGATTCATTGCCAATAAATTGAGAGAAATTCCACTTCAAAAACAGTTAAATTAAATAATATTTAATTTACTTATCATTTATTGATATCAGCGACCAATCAGTACTAAAACCACACGAATTGAGTGCTCTTCAAGAAGTTGTTATTTACGTAATTAAATGCAAATTATGTCTGCTTTGAGACTTAAATCTCAGTCAATGAAAATGTGATTTCAATCTTTACTATTCATATAAACTAATCAATGGATAAACTATTCTCTTACTATTGATAAGATTCCGATAAGAACTGCTATTAAACCAATTCTTTAATTCATTATTGAATTCCCAATAAAAGGATTAGAATTTGACTAAAAAATAATAAACAAATTACGATAATAACCACTAAATTTTAGTTTTATTGTCACTGAGATGTGCAGGGCTTACACTAAATGTTACTAAATGTTACTAGTTGATAATCTTGCCAAATAATATGTAATTGGAACTCTTTTGACTATTTGGAGTCTATATTTGTTTCAAGGATTCATTTTTTTCTTTGGACCATAAGGTTAGTCCACTGTTTTGGTGTTTCGTAGATAAGAATACTTTGTGGCACTTCTTATCGATGATATGTTAAGCCTAAGAAGCAGTGGAGGAATGATTTGGAATCTTATCTAAAATAGTTAGGCTAACCCGTTGCAAACCCCTTGCACATATCGAATGTTATTACAATTTTTATTGGGCTATTTTATGATAGTTTTGATTTGATCGGAGACAAACAAAAACGTGAGTCACAACCGGGAAATCTCATTAAGATTAGGTCCCGATTTCCTCAAAATTTTAGTGAGTTTTCGCAAATAAGTCGATGTTTTCCTCATTTAATTGTCGGTTAAATATATTCGGGAATGTTTTGGACTAAACATTTATTTTTATTAATTTTATGTTTAATTTTTTAAACTAATTTTACAACAAATTACTAGAGATTAAAGGATAGCATTTAAAGTGCACTAAAGCTTTTTAAAGTGTACTCAAGAATGTATTAAAGTATGTAGTAAAGTATGTACTAGTTTATCTTTTTAATTAAATGGATTTATTAAACAATTTGTTTAGATTTGAGGATATTTTAAGAAATTGTTGACTTAATTTTAGAAATTATTATGAAATAATGATTTTTATAATCAATTTAAATGATTGTGTGATGCGGTTAATACTCGTTTGGTTACTCTTTAAAATGTTTACCTTCCAGTGATTCCACTGATTCCTGTGATTCCACTGATTTCAGTGATTTCAGTGATGACAAGATTTTAAATTAAATATTAATTCCAAATAAGTCCAACTCATAATTGAATACAAATTAATGTCTAATAAATAATCAAATTTATTATGAAATTCATATAATTGTTTTATTTCTGATTTAAAGTGTAGATGTTATTATAGTTTAGTTATAGCCTTGGTATATTCATTTTTTTAAAAACTTTTAAACTTTAATTTCTTTAAAATTAGCGTAAAATCTCTGATTTAATCGAAATATTAACCAAAAGAAACATAAAAACAATTCCTCTTTAATTTTGTTTTTGATTAGAATTAAAATATCGAGGCTTTTGAACAAATTATTTGACTACAATTCATTCCAATTAATTAATTGCCTGAAGAGAAGGTCAGGAAAGGCTTTTTCATCGAACAAATAATGTTAATGGAATAAAAATATTGTTAATTAACTATTGAAATCAATTGATTTGCAAGATAATTGTCAATATATTCATTTTATTACTTTAATACTTATATTATAAAAGACAATAAGGACAAATAATTATAATTCGATCGAAAAACCATAAAACTTGTAAAATGAGGGAAAAGTTAAGCCCATAATAGAAAAAAGGCCTAAAAAAGTCAATCCGTAAATCACTATTTGTATCGATTTTTTTTTCAACGAAAGACTCCCTCTGAAGGATGAGTGAAATTCCCAGTCATTGCATTTCCTGTAGACATAGAGAGGAAAAGACATAGAGTGGTGACTAACCAATAATTTGAAATCATTGAGTAATTTGCCCGGGGAATTAACTTATTTAAGTTAAGTTAAGTAGATCAAATTTTGGACTGAATTTTGATCAGTAAAACAGGTCGTGATTTATTGGTTTTTTCGATAATTTTGGGACACGAATATTGGTCAGAGGTTGACATCTTAATAACTAGTTGAGTTAAATTTGTTATGTTAAGGGACGGTCGCGTTGGCACAGAATAGGAATGATTATAATTAATTGCTGAGAAGAGAAATGTTTGAGGAATTGCATGACTTTCATTGTCAGTACTAGACTTCAATTGAATAAATAAATGGAAAAAATAATTTGAAAAAAATTACTTTCAAATGGGATTCGGAAACTCTATGTTATGGTTGGCATCAAATTAATTATACATTTTTTTGCATTGAAAACATTTTTGACCGCCAGAGAGACCAAAAGATTAATTGTAGGATAACGCAAATAAAAACTAATGCACGGCTCAACTGCTTTAGTGCTCTTGCAAAAGTGTCATGCTTATTTTATTGTTACCAATGAGCAGATGTAACCGAAAGTACTATTCGGTGCAAAAAAGCCATTTTTCTTAACCGGTTTTCGGCTTTAAATTTGTTTAAAATTCGTTTAGAATTTGTTTATAATAAGAGTCCACTTCGAGAGACGATCGGATCGTTTGCTAATCATTTAAATAAGAATTTATAATTTGCGGTCCCTTTCGTCGCAACACTTATTAATACCGATCGACAAAACAAACAATAATATAATATTCCGTACAGTTTTGTACAGACATTCGAATTTTCGGTACTTTTATAAAGGAAAGAATGGATGAGCCCTTCCCATCGTTTGTCTTCAGAACGTGCAATGCATTAGTGGTCCCGCCCTCGACTATATAACCGAGCAATTAAGCCGGTCTTCTAGAACTGCATCAATAATGTGATAGGAGTGCGCATATTCTCGCATATCGTAGCGTCAGTTGTATTGTGCTGTGCGAACACTCACTTAGTCTTTAGCCAATGTTAGCGCTATATTATGGCAATGAGGGCCGTCCAGTCGGCGAACTTGTTTATGGGGATCCGCTGCACATCAGGAATGAAACTCATTCTAAAAGTCAGTCACAGTTTGGGTCATATGTGTAGACTCAGTGAGCGCTGAGAAACAAAATGATAAAATGTGTAGCAACGGCTTCAACTTATTCTGAGTGCCTATCATTTGATTGTTATCACTTCGATCTTAAGATTAAAACCATTTAATGACACCAAACAAACCTCATTCTGTGCTTAACGTATTGACCAAATCGCAGACCAATTGTCACAAAATATATTTTATTCATTGATTTGATATTAATAAAAGTCTGTTCAATATTTAACAGGAATATAATATTCTGCTCAACAAAACCTCGAAATTCAGAATATTTTAGTGCAAAACTTGATTTCAAAATATAATTGTTATCTGAAGTCAATTCAATGCCGTAAATATTTATTCAAATGTTTCGGACATCTAATCATCGAAATCAGTGATTCTCTGATTGATTTACAAAAATTGATTTAATCAGAACTGAAGAGTACAACAAATACAACAAATTCTAATAACATTCCAACAGCTGTTTATTCCACAAAACCATCAAAAGAAACACTTATTGTCTTCATATCATTGTGTAAATAATCGTTATAATGGATGATCGTATGCACAACCCTAATAGTGACCCCTCTGGCCAATCGAGTTCATCGCCGTCGGCAGCAGCGGCCGCGGCAGCAGCACATCGCTGGTACGCCGACGGCGGCCCTCGAATGGAGGCCTCTGGCAATATGTTAGTGCCCGACGATATGGACATGTTTTTTCATTCAATGAGCGACGGGAGCGGTAATCACGTTAATCCGGCATCTTATTATGCAAGTCCTGCAGCAGCGGCCGCCGCCGCCAGAGCTGCAGCCGTTCACAGCTATCGTCCATCCCCTCACGGTATGACTCAAATATTATTTTAATCATAACACAATTCATTAGTAAAAGAGTTGAATCAATATTTTGTTATATTTAGTTATATTAGACTCGAAATTATTATTATTCGACAAATTTATTCATCGATTTTGTTATTAATATTTTTTTGTTATACTTTTATGCGATTTTCATAACATATTTTTGTTGCGTGTCTTCGACTATGAATTAGCCATCATTTTAATGGTCTCTTACTCTGTGTCTGCGCTATAGTTGGCACTCATGCGGTGCACTCTTGCAGTGTATTATAAAAAATTTATATTATAATAAATGCAGAGATCAGTTGGAAATGACTCCTGAGATTGACATTAAAGACTGTGCTCTCGGCGCTTATCTCTCAGTTGTATCACTTTATTTAATACATACGTTAGAGTAGTCTCTCGTTGTGTTTCGATTTTAATATTTCATTCGTTTGTGTACTACTTGTGCCAAAAAAAATACAAAATTAGCTCCAAATGAGAGATGAGCTCAAGCAGAGGCTGTGCCGCAGACACTAAAACTCGAATAAATGTACCATTAAGTAAGGGATTAAAGCTATTCTTGTAATACATTCTCTTATTTTAATCATTAAATAGAATTTTTTTGTTAAACATTTCATTTATAACATTTGTAACAAAAAAGAGTGAAATCATTAAAAGAATAGATTTTTGAATCGAAAATAGCATTCAATGGTTAAAACATTAAGAATTGAATCCATTCTTTCTTTTATTAATAATAAGACATTTAAACACAAAGTTTACACAACAGTCGAAGAGAAACAGAAAAAAAATCAAATCTAAACATAAGTTAATAACTATTATAACAGTTCTTGTATTTCTGGGCGGGTATGGCATGTATGGCATATGTAGTGTGCCGTCAATTCGCTTCATATTTGACGGCTATTATATTCCATGAGTGCAATATTGTTTTGCACTGGCATATGATGGCCAGCCCTTACCTTAGATGTGAGGGCCAGTGCGTCAAAGCATTTAATGTCGATCAAAGAGTGTATGGACTGTTTGAATGTCTGACAGCCATAAATTAAATATAACACCAGCACAAGAAGAATACCCTGTAATGATCTACTGGTGCGGCCAATCATTAAATGAGAGAATAGTCTTCTACTTTTAGCCCATAATCCTGAGGCCAAGTGTTTGTTTTGTGAGCTGTTTGTCAGACCACTAAACACTACTCATTATTGGCACAACACATACATTCAGATTAAACTATTATTCTGGTCTACTATTATGGTCTACTCTCCTCTTCTAATCAAATCAAGTGCTAACTTATGAGTTATATCCTTCTGTTTCGGCCATTTATTAGACAAAACATTGAAAAATTCCTTATCTTTAGTTATGTTTTGCTATAAAAGCCTTTTATAAGGCTTTAGAAAAACATCTCTTTTTTGATTAGATATCTATAGATATAACTTTTGCAATAGAGTTGAATATAAGCGAAAGGGAGAGAAAAACACCAGAAGTTGATTATATCTGAACAGAAAAAATAGCGAAGATTTAGAGCTACAATAATATCAGTGAACTCTAGATTGAAGTTAAACACAAAGTGTAAGAGAAAACTAATATTCGTGTAATAAAAGAGCAAAAATTCTTGACATTGAGTTGTGTTAATGCAGTTTTAGTTTGAAAAGTCAGTCGCGTTTTATGAAAGATGTTGTGCTGTTTCGGGAAAACCGTTCAAAAATAAAACAGAGCTGTGTTTTCGGATAAAATACTCATTTCATATCAATATTTAAAAACATAACATAATTTTTACAACACATATGACTGGCAGTAGAGTTAAAAGAGCTGTACTTAAGAAGAATTATATGATATAATTTGAGTGCAATTGTGCGCTAATTTGGGAGATTTCAAACAATAATTCAAACGCCAAACTCTAATATATTTAAACACCAAATAGAGTGTAGGGCTGGCGAACTGTCAAAATTGGTTGAAATGCTAAAAACCAGATCCCCCGTTCAAACAGTGAACAGGATAGTGCACAGGATAGTTTAGTCAAAATTATGTGTAGGAGAGAACAGTAAAGAAGGTAAGAGCGCTCCGGTGAACAAATCTAATGTGAATTAGACACCAAAGGAGACATACATATGAAGAGTGCACACCAACTATTGCACACCACTATTGCACACCACTATTGCACACACACTTTGTGCGAAACATTTTTCATTTTTGAAATTTTCCGGTCCACTTATCGAAGAGAGAAAACGTTTTTCAAAAGTAAATATTGAGTAAAAGAGATACTTTATATTCCTAACAGTAAACTACATGCCTGTGCCCACTACCAGTGCCCGAAAAAAATATGGGCCACACGCCGATCACATACAACTGAGCGATGCATAGATTCTTCTCGTTTTTCTTATTCATATCGAGTGATACCATATTTTTCAGTACATTTCACTCACAGTTTTTAATAGCTTTTTATAAAACGGGTATTAGTTTTAAGAGAGTTTAGCAAAAAATTGGAATAATTTAACCCAAAAACTGATCTTCTTTTTAATGGAATAGCATAAGGAACTTGACTTATGGGTTGACACAAAAACAGATTAAACTCATATGAAATTACAATTTTGTTTGACTCGGAGTCAGTCTTTACTTCCCAAAAATGTCGGCTAAAAGAAAATATATGTATTTTTAATAAATTTATTTTTCTCTTTTGACTAATAAAGCGCTAAATTTATTAAAATAAATAAAATGAAATGAAATGAAATAAATGCGATCTAAATGTGGACTAATTTATGAAGAAATGCAGTCAAAGAGAAATAAAAAATTGATTTATTTATTAATTTAAATAATAATAAAGAAAATGAAATATTAAATACTTTTTCTTGTTTTCTCTTCTAACTGTCGATAAGTTATTCATAGCCTTTTCTTCAGAGCTCTGGTATTAATAAAATTGAAAATTGAGTTTTCTTTCAGTCAATGGCTGGCAAACAGTCTCTTCGGAAACACTAATTTTCACTTATCTTTAGATTATTTTGAATATTGAATAAAGTCTTCTTCACAAAGAAGTTACACAATATTTAAGAGTGATTTCAGTACCAATTCTTAACCATTGAGGGGAGGGATCATTGTTCGGTCGGGCTCTTACGTTAAATATCAATGCCCTGAAGGCTATCTATACAAATGATCAGAGCGTATACCATAAGAAGGGGAGCAAAAGTTATATCAACTCAATTAAATGTAAATTTCTTTTTAATATTTTTGAAAAATTAGAGAATTTTTGATTCATTTTAAGGCCTTAAAAATAAAGCAATAAATAAGTTTAGTTCCAAAACTATATTTTATTTAATTGAGAGAAATTTCTTTTGCTTTTAATTATAAAAGTATTAAATACTTATACATTAAATAAATAAAACACAAAATTATTGATTATTAATATATTAAATATATTTAATACTTAATACTCTGATTAAAAGGAAAAATGGGTTTCAAAGCATTGAATGCATTGAAGGCAAACTAAATAAAAAACATTTAATCTTTAAATTAATTTCTTCTTAATATTGATTTCGTATTTAATTTATTATTAAAACAAATATAAGTTTCAATCGATAAAAACTCAGAAATAAATTCCAGACTAAAGGAGTTATTTCTGAACTTTTAAGACATTTTTAAAACATTAAAAATCAATTTTTCACAAATATTTTAACGATTTTTACTAATAATGTTTTGCTTTTTTAATTTGAACCATAGCTCGTGTGACCAGTGGTCAGGTTTGTCGGCCACACTTTCATAGCCCACTCCATCCGTGGATCTCAGCGGAAGCGAAGCCGATGGTGCCTCACCCGGCTCACCACCCTGGTCAGCCGAGTTGGTGTTCTCCATTCGGTTCGGCAAAGCCGGTGTCTTCACACCACAGCAGTCCTCCAGGCATGGGTGTAGCGCACGCTCCTAACGCCTCCTCCCATTCTAGTCCACACTTGTTTAGCTTTCCTCCGACGCCACCAAAAGACGCCACTCCGGACAACGTGTCCGGTAGTGCATCGACGGCCAACGGCAACGCACAGTCTGCCAATGCTCCTCCCGGTTCGTTAGGTTCTTCAGAATTTGGCAGTGCCAGTGGCAGTCAGAGTAGCAGCACTAGTAGTACAGCACAGTTGGCCGGCAATTGCAACAGTTCTGTGGGCTCATCGGACACGTTGTCCTCGTCTGCCGGTGCCGCCGAACTGAAGCCGTATTATGTGAATGCAGCCACACATCACAATATGATCACAAGTCTGGGCTCAGCCTTAACTAATTGCTCTAGTAGCAAACCCAGAGAAGGTACAGGTGCAAACTTCTCCACAAGTATAAATCAGAGCGCACACACATATCACTCTTCTTCGATAAGTCCCTATTATCCCGCACATTATGTGGGGTCGAGTGCAGGCCCACCGACTTCGGGATCAGTTAGCGAACTTAGCGCTAGTTCTCCGTATGGATTCCCCCATCACTCACACCATACCAGTGCGTCGTCACTGCTTAGCGCTAAATCCATACAAAGCACCGGACAAAACAGCAACAAACAGAGGACCAAGGGAAGGTCCAGCGCCGGTAAGCGCACCGCCACTAATAGCACAGTCACTAATCCACTGTTAATCAGAAATTTAGTCATAAAAGTCATAAAATTAATTAAAAACTACTCATAAATTAATTGAAACTAAACGCCAGAGATTTGATAAAAAGCATAAATTTTAAAATTAATGAAATGCTGTATAATATCCGACCCTTTTATTAACCGATTTCTAAATCTTAATCCAGAAATTAATTCAAACTCTGATTTATAGTTTAATTTCTTAATATTTTAGTGACATTTTAGCCGAGAAAACGCATCACTTAAGATATATTCCTGATATAAAACTTACAGTTATATGACTTGACTTCTGAACGATAGAAATAAATTCCTATCAATTGCTAACCATATCTAACGAAATAAACTATTTATCATTTAAGGAGATAACACTTCTTTCTGTTAACCCATTTTTCGGTACAGTTAGAGAAGAAAAATATTCACTTTAACTAAATCTAAATCAAAACGAAATAATTTCTTCTTTAAAAGCAATTTCGGTCATCTCTGGCAATAAATGAAGTTTTTTGGGAGAGCTTTGAAAGGCTTTAGAGAGAATGCATTTGAACTCTATTACTAATGACAGTTTCAGCAAAAAACGGCTATTAATGAGGCTTTACTTTTCACGAGAATATATTAATACAAGTCATACACTTCTTAACCATATTCTGAATACGGCTTATGAACCAATAATTAATGGTATCATTAATTCATATCTAACTCTGGATTTGCGGTAAAACTTTTACCAAAATATATTTCTCTAAAAAACACGATTGCATTCCAACTCTCGGAAATCCTACTCTAAATTCACGTTTACTTTACCTGTTCTTTAAGAGAAACTGACAAAACATAACAAAAATAACAAAATTAATAACAAAAATACTATAACTTTGACTATGGATTTGGTGCAAAGCATTGACGATAGAACTAATCATAATATGATGTGCTATGCATTTAACATAAGACAACTAAAACCTATTCATAACTCTGTTATTTCAATCTATTATTCTTCTTAAACACCAATAATAACTTTAATATATTTTTTATTTGGTATATATTTTATGTGATAAGCAGTTTGTGTTTCGTTTGTTTTGTATATCTTCTGATCCGCTCATTACTAAAGTTAACAAATCATTTTGTTTGCAGTTATCCTGTAGTTATCCAAGGAATAAGTGCACCAATTTGTGCACCAAATTATCCTTTTGAAGAAACAGCTAATTTGTAAAATGGGGATAACCAACAGATATAAGGAATGCTTACTCTTTGTATGAGTTAATTGTTAGTCAGATTAACAGATCTTTAGAGATAATTAGTCGCATATTTTTCTTAGATTTTTATCATTAATTTTTTTTATATATTTTTGGATTCTTCGACCGATTATGACAATAGAGAGGTTGCGAAAGGAATCCATTGGATCCTTGGTTCTCCTATCGTTATGTTGAGCTATAAATCAGATTATATTCATTGTTATTATGAATTATAAAATTTAATACAAGAAATGAATGCTAACTATAGATCGTGTGTTGTTTAGTGCGGAGTAATATGTGATTTAATAAATCAACAACAGGTCGAGAACAGCTAAAAACAGTTTGAGAAGAGCTCCCAAAGCATATAATTTAGAGCATTGAATATTATTTGAAGCCCTTTTTAGTTAACAATTGTAATTATTTTCATTCCTCTCTAATCCTTATCCGTGTTATCCATCAGAAGGTCGAGAGTGTGTAAACTGTGGCGCGACCTCAACGCCTCTGTGGCGAAGGGACGGCACCGGTCACTACTTATGCAACGCTTGCGGTCTCTATCATAAGATGAACGGCCAGAACAGGCCTCTAATCAAACCCAAGAGAAGACTTGTGAGTATAGATTCAATTCAATGATTCTCTTCATTGATATCTTTTATTCATATAATTATAAAATGATTTCTATTTATTTTATTGCATTTCATTAATTCATTTATTCATAACTTCTCACGAATTATATATAAAAAATGGGATATAAAAACAATTCTTGAATTTAAGAAGAATTTATGATATAATAGGGAGTAATGAGCGTAAGGGTGAGCACCAGATGATGAGAGAGCCCTGACTTCTTTGCCAATATTGGCGAACATGTTTTAGTTGTGAATGAATGGAAAAACAAATTAGTTAATTATTTGCACGTTTATTCTTGTGGGACAAATATTTGAATATTGAGAGTAATCCTCTGTTGTCTGTCTCTTGTGGAACAGTCTGCCGCTCGTCGCGCTGGAACCAGTTGTGCCAATTGTAAGACTACCACTACGACCTTATGGCGCCGTAATCATAACGGAGAGCCCGTATGCAATGCTTGTGGTCTTTACTACAAACTGCATAATGTAAGTGATGCCAGTCCTGGCTATTTCTCTTATATTTTGTGCCCATTTCTCACTTCATTTATCAGAAGATTTTCTCTGCCATTAAAATGCATTTTTTTGACTGATAAGTCATAAGTCGTTTCATACAAAACCAAAACCAAAAACAGATATATATTAGGTTTTGCCTTAAAATGGCTTAAATACCATTTGATGAATCGATAATACATTTCGGGATATTTTTTCGAAACAAATAAATAAATATTATTTTTCCTCAAAATTTCAGTGAAAAAGAAAACATAAATTAATCAAAACTAATAGAGAAATATTATTAATCAACTTCTGGTCATAAAAGCAATGTTTGTCCCAATGTTTTATAGTTTGTGATGAAAGAGATGCAAATTAATAAATCTGATCACACGCTGATTGTATAGCCTTGACTGTAGTCGAGCACAAAATTGAAATAACTCCGCATTTCTCTCCAAAGCACTACTCGTTTGAAATATATCTCCAAAAGAGACTAAATATCAGAAGTAGTGTTGAATCGCAGATAAATTAATTTAACTTTTTTTCTATCTCTTGATATCGAATCTCATGATTTATTCTGGTTTTCAAAATAACATTTTTCATGTCTTGTCTCAAATTTCAATAGAGTTCATAACCAGTGTTTGGATTAAAGAGTCGTCTCTTTTTTGTGAGAAAGAATTCGAATATAATTCGTCAGTTAATTCACTTTTGATTCAATGAATAACTACTTCTAAGAGTCCATTAAAACTGATTTAATGTCAATTTTATTTTCTTGGAATTTGATTTTAGTTGAATTTTTTGCATCAAATTTATTAAATGTGTTTTTGACTGATTTTTAAAATAATTAATAAAGAAAATTAAGAATTCTGTTCATTGAGAACTTGAATCCTTGAAAATTAAGAAATTAATTTTCTTTTATCTTTAACTTTGACTTTAAATAAGTAATGTTTTAAATGATTTGTTAGTATTTAATAATTTCTCTCTTTTTTACTTAAAATGCATTAAAAGCATAAATGCACTGACGTTTCATTAGGAGAGAGTCAGAGACAGGGATTACTAAATATAGTCTTAATTATTAAAAGTTTTCACTTAAGAAAAAACATAAATTCAGTACATAATGAGTGTGTGTTTTAAAAGTAAAAATTCATTTCAAATATTGTGTATTTACTTTTGGCAAATGTCTTGAACTTCAAAGCATTAAATGATTATCAGAGTAGAAAAGTTTGCATTTTTTCTCTTAGATTTTTTGAAAAATTGCCAATCATTTCATTAGGAAATATATATTAGTTTTTAGCTCTCATTCTATGCGTATGAAACGGCACTGCATTTAGATTTTGATTTCCAAATATGAAGAAAACAATTTTTCATAACTAACTAATGGTTTCGAACCTAAATATCTATAAATAAGATAAATATTAGTTTTTGATCCGAACCCGAGAGAAAAAAAATTGAATAAAATATAAAATGATTTTAAAATAAATTATTTTCATAATTGTATTCAACACATAATTATCATTAGAATAGAAAAACAGTGAATAAAGTATACCATTGAATGATAGTATTAACAAAATGTTTTATTTTACTTATTCTAAGCCATTAAATCCTCGAGGCTTTCAATTTTGTGTAAATAAGAACAGAAGGTTTAGAAACTTAACTATTATTAAATATAATCATAAGAAACGTTAACTTTTATAATAGCGTTATATTTAAATTTTCTTCTCATTTAGTATTTGAGGAAAATGAATGCTCTTCTAATACTTGTATTTGTGATGTTGTGTTTGTGTGAGAGCTGAGTGCATACCAGTGCCGAATGTCTGCATATTTTGTTCACTCATGTCTTCTTGATTTCAAACTACTCTATACTGGAAATGCATTACTTTTCACAATGGCTTTCAATGGCATTCAATGGGTTTCAATCCAAAAGCCATTTCTCTGGCAATGCATTAACCCTAATATGAAGGGAAAAAGCAAAAGCAAAGCAAAGCTATCTTTTTAGTCATTTATTTATTTATTTATTTCATGTGTTTGATTAATGTTCAATAATTTGAATATTATTTTTATTTATTAACTCATTTTTTCTATTATTTCTATATATTATAAGTGAGTGTAAAGAATATAATGTGAATGAAATAAATTGGGAATAATTATAGGATTCAAATAAATTACCTAAAAGTATAGTAATTCCATAAAAATTATTTAGCCTTGTTGCAATTGTGGAGATTGACTCTATTTATTTATTCCACAATTATTTTCAGTTTTTTTTTGTTTGATTTTATTATAAATAGGAATAAAATAAACATTGATTTTAATTTGAACAGAGATTTAATCTTCAGTTAATCTCAATTTGTTTCATCATTTGCTTCAAATGTGAAACACTAAACAAAATACTCTTTTTTATCGGATATTCGCAATAATTTCTGTCAAATTTCTGTCAAATTTTACTCTAAAATAAAGAAATTCTATCAAATTCTCTCATCTATTCATTGCTATTATATAACTTCTGTTTTGTTTTCCATACATTTATATATAAATTCAATATTTACTGAACTATAAGTAAGAGATTGTAATCAACACTACTATAGAGAGGAAATAGTGCTCTAAAGCGCGTATTTCAACGATTAAATCTTATCCAAAATAATCAGTTTCTGAGATTACATTCATTCATAATTTTGATTTCTAGTGAAATGTATCCCAAAATATTTGATAAATCTTTTATTCAATTACTGAACAGTGGAGTCGAGATTTTCATTAATTAATCCTCTGATAAGAGGTATAGAAAAAAGGCATTCAATCAAAGTTTTAAATACTTTGAATGAATTTGAAAAGCGGTTAAACCTTTTATTTAACTCAAACATCGCTTTAAATATTAATATTTTTGATGAAATATTTCGGCACATTTTTGAGAAAAAGTTTTCAGTCATATCTCAAGTATTTTCCGAACAAATCTAGTTTTCGATGTCTTAATGGAATTTTTTTTCTCTCTCTTCTGGTTCTCTCTTTTCTGTTGATTTTGGATATCATTGAAATGTTGAAGTAATAACTAATGAAATTCTAGAAATTCTGGTCTATACTATATCTGTATATTTATATATGATTTAGTGTTGGCACAGAATTGAGCAAAACTATTATGTTATGCCTCATTAGTATTAATATATTAAATTATAATTTATATCTAAATGTTTATCCAGTATTGAATATCCGTTGAGCTCTTGTGTCTCATAGATATAATAGAAGAGCCACACATATATCGGGACAACATGTGCAAAGTCTCACATTACAGGCATAGGCGCCACCAAACACTCATTGAATACCCGACAATCCCATGAATTCAATGCCAAAAATAAAAGAATGTATGACTGACTGCAAAGACACTCTAAATCTAAGACTAACTGTTATTCTGTTGTTTTAGTTTTAGGAAGAATTTTCTGTAAAAATATACACAAAACTATTATAATAAACAAATATAAGTCATTCTTCAGATCAAAAAATCAATTTATCGGCAAAAGTTTGCAAACAATTCATTGATTTCACTCTAAAATCAATTATCGATAGAATTTAATTAGAAATTTATGAAAAGAGACTAAAGTTTAGCTGAAATCAATTTTCTTCATATTTCTATTCATTATTTATATGTGAATTAAGAAATTAATTTATATATAAATAAAGAAGAAAATTGTTTATAATATTATAATCAATCATTAAATCTCTTATATTGAAAAGAGTGAAGTCAAGTGAGTGAAGAGAAAAAAGTTTATTAATTAGTTTAGAAATCAATCAATAATAGTCTCAGCTCTCAGTTATGTAATGTTTTATCAATTTATGTGTGGAATTAACAACAAAAATAAGTGCAGAAAAAAACCTTTTTTGCCTTCAATTTTGGCTTTTGCCTCGAGCACACTATGCATTATATATCAATATATAAGCCGTATATTTACTATTAAATTAATTGTCAATGAAATTGATTTTTAAGTTCATTGAATGAGAGCATACCATCAGTGAAAAGCACTTGAGTTGCGGTCGATTATTGCAGAGATCATTTGGAGGCATTTGTAGGCTGTGCCCACCAATTGCTGCCAGAGTTTAATTTGCGTGACATTCAATCAATGTTTGTATTGCAAACACAAATTCAATTCTAAAAAGAGAGGAAACCCTTCTTTTCATTTGAAATGTAGTTTTTTGTAAATGATTTGATTAATAATTTATTGAAAATACTTCGATTCCACTCAATTCCACTCATTTTTGTATTTTCAGAGAAAATATTTTTGCTATTTTTCTTCAAAAATAAGATAAAAGAGAAAAGTTTAGCAAAAATTCCTGTGTTTTCAGCCGAGAAATGTGTTGTGAGAGAAGACCCGAACGCGCCCTACAATCCGAACGAACTGTTCTGAGACTTCAGAATAAAAACTAAGAAAAGAAGTCATTAATCATCAAACTGTAAAACCTATTAAAACACCAGCACTTCAGACACCTTTCCCTCTAATACTATCGAAAAAATTTATACAAATAGAAGAGAAGAGAGAAAAAGATTCTTTCAATTTGTATAACAATTTTTTAAGTTTTAAAAACCCGAGAATTTTCTTCTTCTCTTTAGTTATAATTGAGTTCACTTTTTGTTAAATTTTTAGTTTACATCACTTTTCAAGAGTGAAAAACCGATTTTTTGCGGTTTGACTCATCTTATTAACACTCAAACTAATACATAGTCACAACTAACTGATGAGAGAAAGTGCTACCAACCAGTGCTTTACACATATTTACCAATTTGTTCGGCCGTCAATCCTCACTACTCGTGCAACCAATCACTAAAAATAACGAAAATATAATCTTTGGAGTATAGCTCACTTCAAATGACATTTAAGTGAAAATTACCCTGGTTATAAACACAAACCAATATTAGCTTTTCTCAATTCAATTAATTAATTCTTCTCTCTCTCTCTCTCGCTCTCTCTCTCTCTCTCTCTCTCTCTCTCTCTCTCTCTCTCTCTCTCTCTCTCTCTCTCTCTCCCCTAAAATTGTCGAACTGTAAAAAGAAGTGTTTCTTTTTGTTTTGATTTTTTAATTTGAGTTCTTGTGGTACGGATACAAAACAGCGTGAATTCAGTGTATATTTTGTTTCTTTATTTGTTTGCAAACTTTTCTCTTAAAACCTGATCTGTATTTTAGACGTTTTTCATGTTTTCAAATATAAATCAAAGCGTTTTCTAATTGAAATACTTTATATTGTTTTCACTTATGATTTATATTTTATGTTATTTTTTGTCGAAAAAATTTATTTTTACTGAATTTTCTGACTTATTATCTGCTGAACGGATGAAAGGGAATACCAATAACTTAACATTGAATGTCATAACCCGTAGGCGTATTGTTTCCGAAAAATTTATTGAAACAAATATTCTGTTCACTTTAAATGCATATTTTCGTTGATATATTGCTTTTAAAAATAAAAGTTCATTAAAATATTAATATTTAAGTAAAAAATATCGACATTTAAATATAGGATAAAAATATTCAAACATTAAATATGAAAATAAGTTTTATTTTTAAGTTTTATTAGTTTATAGAGAAATAAGAGAATACTATTTGAAACAAACCTTAAGTTATTCAAACATTTGCTCCAAATTCTAAAAATTCAAATTCAAATTCAATATTTTCTTGTTATGAACTCTGAATTTTCAATTGACTTTTCAATATTTTAATTAATACTGTGTTCGGGCAAAAAACAAATATTTGTGCGCATAAACACATACACATCACACACCTGTTGATTGGGATCGCCATACGAAACATAAGATCAGAAAAAATGATCATTTTTTGCAGTCATTGTAATCGAAGGCCAAACTTTTTATATGCAATTAAGGCGATTACAAAACCATTAGTGAATCTGTAATTATGTAAATTAGGACCGCTTTAGGAACCAATTTATAAATAGCTATACAACAGACAAAACCATAGCAATGGTATGCCTTTGCCTAACAGACGAGTTATGCCATAAAAAGAGGAACCGATAGATGAGTGAATAAATAAATGCATTTTTAGTTCACTTATGTTTCGGATATTCATTCCTTTTATTTATATTTTATTTTCGTTAATAAGGATTTGAATTTAAGCCTCAAATGTGGCGAAGGCTTACTATTATGACCTGAGAAGTGTAGAGAAGTGTATCTCATTCTTACTTCAGTGTAAACTTATTATAGCCTTTTTCTACTTTTAAGTGTATACACGCAAGTCATACATAACAGTTTGTGTACACTCAGTATACAGTCAATGCCTTTCTGGCTATAGTCGAGTGCACCGATACTTTTTCATACAATTAACATTTCGTTGCCCTCTCGGAGCTGTTCTGTGCCGCTGTTGTGTAGGTGTAGCCAATTCTCAATAAATTATATCCATCGAGACATTGCGTGATTAGACAAACTTTGCTTAATTTTGTTTAGTGTGCAATATATGCAGTGCTCTCCAATCTATTTGCAACCATAAGAATGAATGAGTGCTCATAATATGTGCATAACGTTATGTACTCTCAATTAGTCTATACTTAAATATGAGTGCATAACAGCAAAACCCAATGTCTTCTACAAATCCTGACTCTCTCTCTCTCTCTCTCTCCCTCCCTCTCCCTTTGGCTCTCTTGTGGTAAAACATCTGCACTTGAATTTTAAATAATTTGATTGAATCGATTGTAATCAACTTAATTGGATTATAAGCCGTAGAATTGTAGTGTTGTTTGTCTTCAATCAATGATTGGCAGCGATGTTGAGGTCAATATTATGAATGTGTAGTAAACGATACTTTGCCATTAGATTGTAATAGTTGTGATGGTTGTGATGGTTCTATGGCTCAGAAACTCTCCAATTTTACGTTCAGATATTTGGGTGGAGTGAATGAGTGCTTTGCTGTACATATAAATATATAATGAATTAAAAGGTAAAAATGGGTTCCAGTAATGACCAAATTATAGAAAATACTATTCTATATATGGCTTTAATTGCATTCAGTAATAATAGAAATTTGAATTATTCTATTCTCTATTCGGTTTTCAAATCATGTTTGGTCTCAATAATCGCTAATAAAGAAATTGAATTTTTATTTTAAAGTCAAAATTTATGACAAATTATATTCAATAATAGATGTTTGAAAAGAAGGGGATTAGACTTTCCTCTCGATTTTCACAATAGAATTAAAATTCACTTTTTATGTGTTTGACTTCACAAAAGAGTCTGTTATTTGGTTACCATTTTTTTGATGCTAAGAGAGCCTCACGTTTTTTTCATGACATTATCTGACAGTAATATGGCATTGATTATCAACTACTCCTCCGAACAATCACAGCAGGACTGCACCACAAGAGACCAGTCCTTCTTCACTTCAATTTTGAACTGAAACTAAGTTTAATATTTTTAGTTAAGAGTTTTTAAATCAAAATTAAAGAAAAGCCATACTTTTGAAGAGATTCAATGTTTTCATCTTAAAGAGTATGTTATGTCCAGAATCTAAGATAAGAATTGAGTGTTAATGTCTAATGTGTCAGAAGGGAAGAGTCCTGAACAGGTCTACACATGAATGCCGACTGAGTGAATCTAAAGTTTTACATAAACCGATGGCCCATTTGGACGGCATTTTCTTATAAGAGTTTTCTCTTCAGTGAAAAGTAGTCATCGCTATTGGAACGACTGGTTATTAGTTTATGATATTTTAATTTTATTCCTTTGATCTATGGCTGACTCGAAAAATATTTGGGTTCACTCATATTCTGTGCATATTTGTGTTGCAGTATTTGTTGGGCACTGACTGCCAGTGACGGCATATTTAGTCAAATATTACAGACGAATGACTCCTTCTATGAATATCTATAATATGACTGTTGGGCTAATGCTTTAATGCCATCGCACAGCACATACTCTTCATTTGACTGGTGACAGCAAAAATGTTTGCCATTGTTTGCCAGTCTTTCTATCGATGGGTTAATACCTAAAAATATGTTTCATTCCCTTATAAACCATTACTGACTAACAGAACAATCAGTTTTGGAAATTCTGCACAGTATGGCAAACAATTGCACAGAACAACAATTCCTTAACCCATTGCTCAGTCAAACGCAAAAAGTGAAATCCAATTCACAACTGAATTCTATAAGACATAAGACAGTCAGTCAGACGCGTCTCCCAAACCAAACACCCGAACAGAGAATAATAAGAAGAAGTCTTAAGAGCACAGAATTTCTTAAGCCTGAGAGAGAGAGAGAGAGAGAGAGAGAGAGAGAGAGAGAGAGACAGAAATAAGGCAATCAGTCTCGTCCTTATCTATCTTTTTTGACCCTAAACTTCTTAAAACCTCTCATAATATTTTGCATCTTTTCCTCTTTAAGTGCCCAAAACACAGCATATATTCTTAAATAGCACTGGTTTTAGTGTGTATTATCTCTTCTTATGCTTACAAATATTTGTTGTGTTCTCAAGTCTTTTAAGTAGTTTTTCTTTTCTATTGGAGTCATAGCTATTTAAACACAAAAAACTAAATGAAGATTCGCTGAATTTTTATTGCAGAAAAACATTTTATTTAATTAAAACTTATGGTATAAACACTGGTTTTTCTTATATTATTAAATTAAAGTCAAATCTTTATCGAAAGAGTAATAAATATGAGACCAAAAAAAATACAGAAAACAGTATTTTATTTTCCTATAAATTTTAATTCATGGCTTAATTCACAATAAGATAAATGTTATGGAAATTGAAGTCACTCTTCAATTTACTTATTAATTCTTTAAATACAAGGCTTTCCCTCATTATATGTCTATACGTTTCTGTACTCCTATAAAAACATATGCTTTTTATTAAATAAAAAGACGGAGAGAGAGGGAGAGAGAGAGAGAATAAAAATTGATTTGCAAGAGTTTTACATCTCTATTAAGTTTATTACTTTTTGCATGCAATCAAAATTTAATTTCTAAATCAGTTAAATATATGAGTCGAGAAGAGAAACACTACAGAAAGTTATTAAGTGCTTCTCTTTAAAACAATTTTTCGTAATTCGTTGCCAAAAGTTAGGAATAGTTTTTCTTCAATATTAAAATGTTTTTCTCGTAATTCGCAGTATTTTTATGCAGATTTGTATCAATATTTTTCAAAGTTAACGGCTTCTCAAAGTAGGAGAGACTGAAAAAGGCTGTAATTATTAATTGGATAATTAATTATTAGTGATCGCATCTCATATCACCTCAATATTTAATATTCAAGTTTTTCTTCACTCGAAGCTCTTAAAGAGTTCATTCATACGCTACACTCATATCTTATAGTTTTATACCTAGGTGATATGATACCTTATCCCAAGGAAAAAGTGTTTGATTTCTCTCTTAAGGTTATAGACTCTTAATTTACTTATCAATAGCGATACGATTAATAAATTTTTCCCCTAAATTTGATTACTTTATTGCATTTCTTATCTAATGGTATGTCATTTGCATATTCACACTATTAAGTAATGATTGCTATTTCAGTCGTAAGGGTTTTCAAATTATGATTAAACGGAGAGATCGATCACTGCTTATAAACTGATATTTGAGTAAAGAATTACAATTTTATTCCAATAAATTATACGCAAAACAAGATTGAATACATTGAATACATTATAATAATCATTAGTTTTAAGAATTTCATGTTTTTGATATTATTATAGAAATATATTAAGACTTTTTCCTATTAAAGTCTTTATTTCGTTATTATTGTGATATTGTGTTCTCATCCAAACAATTCTAATATTAAATAGAGATTTATGTCGAGACTTATCTCAAATATTTCTTAACACTTTTTAAGCTCTAATAGTTTAATGATGTCTTCACAAAAAATGAGGAGAGAGAGAGAGAGAGAGAGAGAGAGAGAGAGAGAGAGAGAGAGAGAGAGAGAGAGAGAGAGAGTTAAAAGGAAAGTTATATATTTTGTTGGCTTTAATTTGTTAGTAACAATAAAATTGAATTCATGAGATGTTTTAATGAAGAGACTATAAAACTGTTAAACAATTCCTTAAAGCTATTCATAAAAATTGGTTTTCCGAGTAAAGTATTAAATGAAATAAAAAGAGAGAACAGAGAAAAGCTAAACACTGAACGAAAAATTGCGAATTCGGGCTAAAATAGGGCCTTAATTTCCATTTTATTACTTATGGTGTATAATAAATCTTATTTTTTCTGCACTTCTTTTATTCTCATCCTTTTCTCTCTCATTCTCTCTCTTTTTACACACAATAAGTGCGAAAAAAAAATTTTCTTTATTTTAATTCAAATTATCGAAAATCATATAAATATATAAATAGTTTCTCACACTTTTGAAGATTAAAGTATTCCTTAGAGAAAAAACTAAATAATTGTTGAGTAATACAATCATTGAATGGCAAACATGAGATTAATTATAATTATTTGGAAAATGTGTTTAAACTCAGCAAACAATTGTATGCTAACCATTGCAGTTGTTTTTCTCCTGATTAGAGCTGAATATTTTGGTTGAAAGCGTGACCACCGAAGTGGTGTTTTTTGCCGCTTTTTAACCACTTTTACAATATGACAGCTCTTTAAAATTGATTGGGTTAAATGGCGAATAATGACCATGCAAATTAAAATCTATTGCGTGCCATTCGACTCATAAACATAACTTTTCCCAAATAATCGTTTTCTTAGTTAAGACTTTTATTATATAAGAGTTTATTAATATCTTTTACTCATTAGTCGGAAAATTAGCCCCAAAACACTATTTTAATATTAGAGCCAAAGAGTGTTCTCCCGGTATATAATTTTAGTTCTTTTTTTCGTTTTTTAATAACCTATTAATGGTTTACTTTTTGAAATATTGTATTTATTGTGAATAACAATTGTGTTTAATATAAGTTTTGTAAAATTTTCTTTCAATCTTTTAGTAATTCAATCCTCAGTTGATTGAACTGAAAGATTTTCAAAATTTCCAGTCAATTATGACTTTTATAATATCCTTCGCATAAAATTCAATTCATTACTCTATTCATTGGGTTTAGAGTCCAGTGCCAGTACTGGCAAATGAACAGTACATTGAATCTCTTAATTAATTGTTATTTTCTTCCTGTCCTTCTCTCTATTGCTTTCTCTTTTCATTAGTTTGGGTGTCACCAAAAGGGGGACTTTAGTTCAAAATCAACAGAAAATTTATAAAATTATCTCATTTTAAATCTAAAACTGACAGTAAAAGTGAAATTCCCTCCGATTTGAGGAGACATGAAAAATGTTGCATCAAATTTATTCAGTGATTGATTGCTCGCATCAAAGAATGTCCATGAATTAGACGTTAGTCCAAATATGCTTGGTGATTTTGTGATATAGTGACTTGGCAATGGCCACATCATCTCATGCAGACTCTTATACTGTTAATATTGAATAGTATTTCCCCCTTCAGGCAAATATTAATTATCATCAAAACAATAGCAGATCATTAACTCAGTTGACGTTTAAATCTATAACAAAGGACCGGCTCTGAAAGAACTGACTCTCTCTCTATCTTTTAGTTTTCAGACAAAACACAAAATATGAGTCTTCATATCGTATTAATAATAATCTTTTATGATTTTATAATAAACTGAGCGCACAGTTAAATAAGTACTGACTTTTCATTCGTATTCAGTTCTCGAGAAATGAAACACTAATTAAAAATTATTTGAGTTTTTATTATTATTTTGTGTCAAATATTTCTAATCAAAAAGTTTTCACTTCTTATCTTTGAATGTAATCTTTGAGTGAGATTTGAAACTAACGAATACTTATGTTTGAATCTTCAGGTGAATCGTCCCCTGACTATGAAAAAAGAGGGAATACAAACACGAAACCGAAAGTTGTCGTCGAAGGGAAAGAAAAAGAAAGGAATAATATCAATGCCTGACTGTATTAAACCGTTCAACGATCACACAAAAGCTTTCGGCGGCTTCGGGCCAACACACGGACAGCTATCATCTGCCATGAGTTCTATGTCTGCTATGAGTGCTGTCAACCATTATATGCATCACTCGGCCGGTAATCCAATGAATATGAATATGAATATGAATGCAATGAATATGAATATGAATATGAATATGAACGCAATGCCCATATCGATGGCCGGTTCCCCATTTATGGCAACTCCATCAATGCATATGAGTGGTGCACACCATCCATCGGGACTGTCCGGTTTATCACTGCCAACGAGTGGCTCAATGTTAGGCGCCGGTAGTCTTAATAGTATGGTTGGGGCGATGGCCTAAACACTAATTAATTGAATGTTTATATAAATATTAGAATATTTAAAATGATTTATTGAAAACATATTTAACACATAATGTATGTAATAATCGATTTATGAGATGAGGTGTCGACGATATCGACACAAACCAATTGTAAATTCATTTTCATTTTTATTTCTCCTCTTTATTCGCAAAAATTGTGATTCATTTGAAAACATAAAATCGCTTTTATTTGTGTTTCTCTACAAAAAATATATGAATTTAAAAATTCTCTGATATATTATTCTCTGTATAAATAAGAAAACATTAACACAAATACTATATATAAATATATATAAAATTCCTTTTTTTCTTTCGCTGTAAATATTATATCGAATGACATAAATATTTCAGTTTTAGTGCATTTTTGAAGAGAAATCTAATTAAAAATCCGTTTTTGACGAAAGAAAAATACACATTATATGAGATCATCATAAAAATCACCGCAAAGAATCTTCTGATAAAACCATTACCTCAGCAGAAAAATACTGATAAAAACATTTCAAGAAAGAGGTTCTGATCTATATTTTTCTCGAATAAAAGTCTTCATTCATACCATTATTATTATTATTATTATTATTATTATTTGGAAAAATCTCTTTCTTTAAAATTCAATGTTTTTAGATCTGACACTCTTTTTAGACCACAAAATATTGAATAAAATTATTGTTTTTTTGATTAATTGAAAACAAATTCTCATTTATTATAATTCATTTCACGGATGAAATACAAACAAAATTATAGTAAAAGATTTATATCTAAAATAAAGTAAAGTCATTAACTCATTGAAAATTCAATAATTCTATAGAAAAAGGTTTGACTCACTTTCAATGTGTAACTGATCTGATCAGTAAGAGATCACTAAGAGATCGATAGACAACAGATAGAACTCACAGTTTGAAGAAAAAGCATTTTTAAAATTAATTACTATTCTTTAAACCATTAAGAGTTTGAGAGGGTCGGACTCAAATTCACTTTTCTGATAGTGTGCCAAATGGTGTTCAGCTCAGCATAAATTCAGTTTTTAAAAAAATCATAAGTTTATTAATTGAAGTGCTTTTGAAGTCTTGTCTCCAATTATTGGATTCAAAATATGTGAATGTCTTTCAAATTCTTGAATTAATAGTTTTATTCTTCGATTTAATTATTATTTGTTTTTAACGGAGAAAAACACAAATAAGAGTAACGTTAAGTTGATTTTCAATTTATCATTTTATTTATAGATGATTGAGTTCAACTTGGTTCATCAAGGTAAAATAGCTAATTAGATTTATCGTATTATTTATAGTATGGCTGTCAGCAAACAAATGATAACTTTTTTCATTCAAACAAAAATTTAATCAGAATTTGGTTTAAATCCAAAGACTTTTTTTGGGTTTTTTTCTTATTTTATTTAAGTCTTAAAATGATTTCTATTCGAACGGAAGTAAAAATGAAAAACTCATAAATTAATTCGCTCTCAATTTATATTAACTAAACTTAAAAGAATTAATTTCATTAAATCTTAATTGAAAATGTATTTGATATAAAATAAGCGAGGTCATAATATTGCTGATTTATATTAGATAATAATAATAATAATTTGATCGAAGTATTTGATGCATCAATTTTTGCATAAATCAGATAAACTAATTGATAGTTCATTAGGTTATCAAATATGAATTGCCTTCCATTGCCTTCCAATACAGTAAATATACTATAATTAAGGACAGGACTGAAGAAAAAAAAATTGCTAATAATAACAACTTTGAAGACAGTTTAGGAAAAATGATGAATAAATTAATTAATTGATAATTCTTTGTGGAAGACTTGAAAAGCTATTAATAGGAAATTATTTTCTCATTTTGTCTGCAATTCATTCGATAATAACTTAATTTTGTTGTTATGTTAAGTGAAAAAAAGGTAAATAATTTCTAATATTTCATATTCGCATCAATAGGTTCGACAGCTTTTCCTATTCATTGGAACGACATTCAGACAAACGGATAGACATTGGAGTGTATAACCCAACAGACTATAAGTCAAAAGCAGTGTTTGTTTTATTTTGTTTTGCCTGAAAAACAGCTATTTTTGTGTTCAACACTTGATTTACTTTTCATACAATTACAGGAGGTTCTGGAGGTCACACCCCTAGTCTTTATGTTCTATTCTTTATTAGTTATGGCTCAGATCTCAAGACTTGTCTGTGCGATGTGTGCGAGTGAGTGCTCTCAATGTATCTCTCAATGTGTGTGTGGATGTCCTGCACTGTCGCCAAAATGTCGTGAAGCCAAGAGTAAAGCCACTGTAGGGAATGCCCGCTGTGTTTCACCTAACTTTCCACTACTTAATGCCTGCTGTGCCCATTCTGCCCATTTATGCCGGAGTCTCAGTGCCATCAGTGGCAGAGCCATCACAAGTATGAAGTGAAGAGACTGTGCGCTTATGTTTGATTTAGATTCTCTGTTTGTCGTTATTATAGGCGATCGACAATAACACAATTATGTGTGTCCTCCGCCCCAACCGCCCCAAAGTCGCCACTACTAAAGCGGAAAAATGTCCCAACACTGACTCCAACATTGAAATACTGAAAATACACTTTTGGTCTAAATTTGCATTTGTGTTGAGACGAGTGAAGTAAAGCCACACACAGTTAAGAACAGTTTAGAACAATAACTGAGGTTTGGATTGTTATGAAATTCTGGTTTTTGTTTTCAAATCAGAGCTAATGTTTAAATGCAATCCAATTCCAAAGCAGGACTTGAAATAGTTTTGGTTGAGGGCATGAGTTGGAGCGCCGTTGGAGGACAGGTTGCCATTAAATGGCTAATAAATAAAGCGGGCACTCAGTTATTTATCACTGACTCTGTTCTGCCAAAAACACAACACAACCATTTAGTGATGAGCGATGAGTTGGTCTTTTGCCACACAATTCTATTTAAGCACAGAATAAGTGCACAACATTTATATATTTGGATTGTTTTTGATGAGCACTTTTATGGCAATGCATTTCAATGAGACCCTAATATAAACAGTGGTCAGAGTGTGTTGTCTACCATTGCGTGCACTCAGACCTCATGAATTAGAGGTAGGAATAGGAGTACTTTCTAAAGGAATTCAATATTTTTCTTATTGAAATGCAGTCAATATTGTAATGATTGCAAAGAAATGGTCTACAACTAGTGTAGTGTGTATTGTATCTTGTACACTTTAATTAGCATCTATTAGCAATATCTTCTGCTAAATAATGAGGATGGATGAGCCTTAAATACTGAACTAATGGCTGCCAGAGTTGACCACCTTTTCTATCATGCGATTCGTGCCCTCACAGGGAGGTATCAGTCATGTAAGGCTTTAAGGCATCGATGATATTGTTTTAGGTATTGTATAATACATACCAACTGTTCATTATTTCATATCGAAAACCATTAAATTATAAATACTTTTCTTTAGTTTTTAGTTTAAGTTTTGTGTAATTATTAAATCCTATTTAAAAGAGAGTGAATTCCTCTGAAGACCAGAGAGGATGAGTATAACATAAAAATCTTAAAATTACTTTAAGAGTTAAGTCAAATATCATTTCTATTATTATTATTTTGTGTAATAACACAATGATATCATATTAAATGATTTATATCTCATATATTTTTATTACTGAATTTTTTTGGTCTGTACTTAAGATATGGTATAAAACAGTATTTTCTTCTCTTTTCTTAAATGAATTCTTTATTCGTTTGCATCTTATCTCAGAAATTAATGTTTTAACTGTTTATGTATTTCATATATAATTGATCTCATTATTAGATATAAAGACATCTTCATTAGTGGAGATACCATTTCGATCCATTTAGAGCCAAATACAGACTTCAATTCAAAAAGCAGATGAACACAACTATTGTGTGCGGGTGTGGGCTTTCTATGGCTATGTCTCTGCCTTTTATTGCCAGTGCACTCAATAGTTAGTATCAATAGAATCTTGATTGAATAGCACAGGCATAGAACAGGCACAGCACAGCATAGGCACAGGGCAGGTGACCATACAATTAACTCAATACAAATATATACATAATATTTGTTTTAGCAAATTATTGGGCGGGCATTTCATCTAACAATTGATCAAAAGGCAATCAAAAGCCCAAATCGACAAAACTAACCAAAAGTATCCGAACCATTTCAAACCCATAAAATTTGTTAAAAAATTCAGTTATAAGTATTTTTTATTTTTCTGAAGCCATAAAATATAAAACTGTAACTAAAATATATACTAAAATGTATACTCTCTCTGAGAGATGGTATTTGAGTATTACGTGCTTTAAATCCATTTGTTTCATACAAACAATTATATAATTTGTGTTTGAATTGTTTTCAGCTCAACTCAACTGCAAAATAAGACATTTAAAGCTGAAAAACAATTGCACTCATCTTTGAGTCTATCAGTAAATGGCATTCAATTTAGTATATTTTGTAGGCATTAACTGAACGAACATTACTTTTAGCCAACAATGATATGAATTGAATAATAATCGCATCATTACATCATATAAACTATAAATCAAAAAATAAAATGAATTCCAAAAAAGAAATTCTCATATAATCAGTAAAATTGAATTCTGAAAAAGCATTTCATCAAAAAAGTCAAAAACACTATAAAATCATAACTGAAGAGGATTTGCGTCAAAACCCGAATTCACTTTTTGATACCACATATAAAACCTGAAAACTAGAGTAAACATATTTCACTGAAAAAAATGATTATAAATAATATTTACTTCTTTTATCTTCACTCTAACAGAAAAAGATTACTTTACGGTTAAAAAAGAGCTGAAGAATAGACAAAAATAAGCACTGGTTAGTCACTAGTCAGGCCTTTCTGAGGAATTGGTGAGGCTTTTGGCACTGGAATTGGAGCCGATTGAATGTATACAAAATTGAATGCAATGGATATTATAATTTAAACACATTTTTCGTTTTTGGCAAATAAGAGGATACGCATGACTTAAGGTTCTGAACAGATAGACTCCTATGTAGTGAATGTACCACTTTTTGGTCTCTATTCAATTGGAAGCCATTCAGTAGTCCATTGCCGTCACAATGATTACAAGTGAACGAGAGAGTGAGACAGCACTGTTAGCCCACAACTTTGATTCAATGTCCAACCAATGGACTCAAATAAAAAGAAGTAAAGTATATAAAAACCTTTAAAATACATTCGAGACTTTGTGTTATTCTATTCAATGTGTGTATGAAAAGCGAGTTTGCCTTTAGTCAGATATTGGACTTCAATTTTTATAGAATAGGGCCCACAAAGACATCATGTCGTTCATGTCGTGCCAGTCTATGGATGAGAATATCCCACTTATAAGTCCAGGCAATCCTCTTAAGCATGTATTTTGAATAGCAATATGTCGTGAGAATGGATGAGTTTCTTTTACACCACTGTTTCCAATAGTATTCTCTCTTCAATTCTGTGTTTGATATATGTTTGTTATTGTAAGCAAACTTCATGCTGAGAGCCATCCGTATCCTTTACACATAATCCTTCACTCTTCCAGTTCTCTATCCCATAACGTAAACCTATATTATTGATAAACGGGGGGCCAACCGGAGGACCGGACAACAGCCACACACACTTCCCTTTTTTCCAAAATTTGTTTAATTTTTTTAAAAACCTTGTACTCTATTTTTGAGCCATAAATAAATCATAACAACTCTTTGCTTCCAAAGCCATCGATCACAACCCTCACAGCCCTTACAACCTACTGGTGTTCCACAAAACTACACAAATATTGTGTTCAGCCCTAAGATTAATTGGACATCACTTTTGATTTAATTAAAGGCAAAAATTTTGAAAAAAAAAGATTAAATCAAAATTTTTCAAAATAACACTCATTTCTAAAGATATTTCAGTGTATTTGAAGTTTTCTCTGAAAAAAATAAATTCAATACATTTTTTATTTGACAGCAATTTTTGAAATTACATTCAATGAGTTCTTGAATTTCTCGACAATATTTCGACACTCAATAGACATAAAGTGAGTACTGAATAGAAAAATATAAAAATATAATAAAAGTATTGCAAACACTGAGAATTTTTGTGCAATTTTTGTAGAGTCTGTTATATATTGTGGATATACTAACTGTATGTCCTGTTCTACTAATGGACGCCAATGGTAGTGATGAATGAATGGTTTGGAGCAATAGTAAGTCTGAGGGAACGGTCGCTAAATTTTGTTCGTCATTATATTTATTGATATATTCTATGAGTTTGATTGGGAGCACTCTTTCACATCAGATCTATAGGTGATCCCGGATTCTGATAAACTCGACGACCATCTGCTTGAATATGCATTTTCAGGCTGTGCCCGAATACAGCCGAACACTGACAGATTCATAAACGTTATGTCCAATAGGGCGACACAACAGCCAACAATCAACTGAAAAATTCTACATATATTCTGAGCGAACAAAAGAGTCGAACTCAATCTCTGATATCGATCTTTTGCTGGTTGTAGTAAAATAGGCAAAAAAGCGATTTCTCAATGCACTCATTGCCAAATATGTCCATTAAGAGAGAGAACAGTCGACCAGAACATACCTTCCAATAAAAGTTTAATCGTAAGCCCAACAGATCTCTGTCTGAATCTGAAAAACTGCAAAACATTTTCTGCTCTATATTTGCAAAAACGATGAGAGAATTACAACTGATTTTTCTATTCTATCGTTTGATAATCAAAACTTCTAAACATTCGGACATCGATTCAAGTTTATCAGATGACAATATAGCCAAGATGTTCACAAGATACTTTTATCACTAGCAACTTTTTGCTACGTTTACTTTTTATCAAAAATTAACTCTTATATCGATCTCTGATTCAAATTATGATTGCGGTTAATGTTTGAAAAAATGTTCTTGCTCTTTTTAGAATAAAGCAAACATTGATATATTGTTATGTAATGTGAGCTCTTGTATGACGTATTGTGCAAAAGCAGTGAACACTCTATAATATTAGACTAATTTCATTGGTATATACATAGTTGTCAGTTGTGACAAATGACCACTGAATTACTCAAAACACTCTAACAATACAATTAAACACTCGATTGTCTACAAAAAAGGCTGTTCACCCAATTTTAGTGAAGTGAGGGCTCTTCTCATTTTACAGGTCATGATCTTCATTGTAGACACCAATTAAGAGATTTGAGGGATTTTCTCTCACAAATACATTAACTCAGAATATATTAGACGTAAAACGAAACATGAAATCTAATATTTTCAAAGGGATGGTTAATAGTCGCTATGAAAAAGTACCGCAGACTCATCTGGGAAGGACTGGAACGGATCGCTTTGCCTCTACTCTGTCTGTCTTTCCAAATGTCGTTTTGGGTTTTTGCACTCATATCCCATCTCTAACAGCATTTTTCATTCACTGAAAACCTGACTTTATTTGAGAAAAAATTGAACTAAAATTAAATTTTAAGTCAAAATTTGATTACAATATTATGCAGTAATAAATCAATCGCTTTATCACTCATACGAACAGTAGATTTCTTATTGAGATATCAATCGTTTGGAGAAACAAAATTCATTTCAAACCAATTTTTTCACGAAAAAGGCATTCATTGCCTCAACTTTTAGTATTATTGGAATTTCAAAAAAGACTTTTATTTAATCTTATTTTAATCAAAATTGAAAAAACAATTGAATTTCCATATTATTAGATATGAAATGAATTTTTGTTTTAAACTTTGAAATCAATCGCTCTATAATTGAAAATTGCGCCCAAAGTTCAACACAAGTAATAAAAGCCTAACTTTCAATGTCCTGTCCATAGGATGACTGACATTTGCATCGATCCCTAAAATTGTACGTTAAGTTGAGTTAAGTTGAGTTCACAGTTCGGTTTTCAGTGATAGTTGGCCTCCAATTTTCTTCTCATAAACTGAAGACATGCCTTTAGATGTGTTACAAAAAGAGATGAGACGTGAGTTTTCGCAAAATAGAAAATTACAGATTAAACAAAAAAAATACTCTCAAATCAAATATTATATTTTGTTTGCCATAACTTTGTTTTCATTGCCTTCGAGTCCATCATTTAATCCGTTTTCTCCTCTCTATTATCAGTAAATATATTTCAAGACTTCAAAAGAAAAAAAAAGTCAAATCAAATGTAAGTCCGATAATATTTTTCTCAAACATAGACTAACTGTAGTTAAGAATATATTTTGATTTACAATCACTTAAATATCAATTTATTACTCAAATATCAAAAAATATAAGTTTAAGAGTTCAACAAAATGCAATATCTTGTAAAGTTTAGTACAGACAACAAACAAAAAACATTACTTTACTAACGGATTCCTAAATTATATTAAGTTTGAAATTAATAAATAATTTCTAAATCAAAATCGATAACAATTTTCTCTAATGAAATATAATTAATATATAAATTGAAAATAATTTTTTGTTTGTTTGGTATTCAATAAATTTATACGAAATGCTATAAATTATTAGAAAAACGGGACTAAAAACAACAATAAAAATTGTAACTCTTTTCCTGTTAAATATGTTTCATAAAATTAGCGATCGATTGGAAGCCAATCAAAAATGGTTCTTGGCCATTTTTATTGAAAAAAGGTTGACACATGTGAATCGAGGTCATAATTTCTCTCTTTGATAAAGTATTGGAAAGACATCAGTCGTCAATTCATTTTGTTTTAAAAAACTTAGATATCGGGTCGAGGTTTTCACACGAATATAAAGTTTTTTCTGCAAAAATGTAATTTTATAACCTTTTTATTGGATTTGTTTTGAGTTAAGTACTGATGTTTGTCAAAGAAAACTCTCATAAATTTGTCTGAAAATATCCAAAACGTTTTCGTCACAAAACCTGACATTTTTTAAGTAAAAACTAAATTAATTGCTTTTGAATTATTCTTTAAAACTAAATCTGATTTCAAATCAAACATAACTGTATCTCTAAATATGGATTGAATGGGAAGTCATTGGATTGAAATCATGACATTTAATCAAATAAATCAAATATTCATTGATTGCAATAATAATACATTCAATAGACTACTATTTCAAAGTGTTTATCATATATTTATGTTAATCTTGTAATCAGTATTTTATTGTTTGCTTAAACACTATCTATAGTTTAAAATAATGAGTCAATCGTTGATAATATTTCTTCAAAAAAAAACTTTGGAAAAGAAATGGGCGCAGAATATGGTCGTTAATATTAATATTATTGAAAGGGAGGGAATCCGAGCAAAGATCTCATCGAATCCAGAAATCAGATCCAAAGAGAAATCACAAGAATTTTTCGATACTAACTTTGAATTTAAATGTTTGTTATCAGTGTCTGAGTGGTCACGAAAGGTAACCAAAGGTTAGACGAGGGCTCTATATTGACGGCCACAACCAGAGCCGGATTAACCGATCGGATAACAATTATGATTATGAGTTGTGTATAGATATGATATCATCTATAACTAGAGCTCTCGAACAGCACAAGATATGGTAATGATTAGTTACACGCGTCATAAGTATACTGTTTGTGTCTCCTATTCGGCGGCATATTATCATCAAATTATTTGAATCCTTGTTATCCCCCCTCACTCTCAAACACATGTAATCATTTTTTTTCATCATTTTTTGTGTTTCGGAGAACTAACGAAAAAATTGAAGAAATTATTGGCCTTAGAATAGACCCAAAAGAGAGTTATTCTAAGCTAAGGCACAGTCTTGTGGACGACGTGCTCACAACAGCCCACAAAACACGTATACAAATGCCTTATTATATCATTTCTGGAAACTTGTGCCCAAACTGTAAGTGTTTTGCAGTTCGTATTTGTGAGTATTTTGAAGTAAAAAAGTGGCAAATTTTGCTAAAATATTCATTTATTTGGGGATCACTGATATACTGCCCACTGATTTACTGATTTATCGATACTATCATTAACTTAAAGGCTTTGACCGTTGCCTTCAGTGAATGACATGCACTGCGAATAAAATTGTTTATCTGATATACTTTTTGCATGAGTTATATCTTAGATGGAAATACTGACAATAGTATTCTTTAAGTGATGGGCACTGACTCGCCATACATTATATCTAGAATTCAATTTCATTTGATATCCAATAAAATGTTAATAACCGCCGAAAAGGAACTAAAACTACAGTTAATAATTTTTTTTATTGTTTATGAAAAAGAATATAATATAATGGCGTTAATAGAGTGAGAAAAGCGGCCGAAGAACAACAGAACCGATACATAAATTGAATGATTTCTTAACTCTGATTATATTTCTTTCTCTCAAACATTAAGTTTGTGAGTCTTGTGATGATTCCCAAAGTATTAGCTTTTGTTAAAAGTCGGCGAATCGAGACTCTAATAAATAGTCTTAAAAACATTGAGAGAAACCTTTAGTGAAGTGAATGCGCGCAAAATGCAAAGTATTAGACGTTTATATAAAAAGAGACAAAAATTATTATTTGATGTTATATTATATAATATATAAGCGATAGATTGTTATAAAAAATAAGGGCTTTGCAAACAACAAGAAACAAAATAAAGGAATCCGTGGCTTAAACCAGGCAAATGGGAGTGGTATAAGGAACTGATGGCTCGGCTCCATGTGTTCTAATGCACATTCTATGGCTGTGTTTTGCGGCCCATCAGTACTGATGTGAATTTGTATATTATTCTTATACATATTTAATACATATGGCGTGCATTTCACATCTAAGAGGTGTCAAATGCTCATTAAGAACACCACTATTGCCATCATTTGCACAACAATTTGACGGCACAGCCATAGACACAGTCATTAGTGATTACCAAATCATGCATTCGGTTGTTGCTAACCATTGAGACACACAAATGATTAACCCATAGATTCTTGTATTTAATAGCTATACAACACTCTATAGTATATACTATTAAAATACAAAAATAGTTTTTTAAGAAAAGATATTCTTTTCTTTATTGGAAACGGCATTCAATTGTTATTTTATTATACATTTGAAAGCATTGAATTATAATCCCCTTATATTTATTATATATTCCTAAATATTCTTGTTATTCATCTGTTGTTCTCGTTGTCATCGGTTTTGCAAATTAGGATTTTAAGTGAACTTCTCGTTAGGAAAACTTAATAATATATTAGTCGTGTCAGTCATGTCGGTCACTCACTGTAGTCACTGACAATTCACTCAAATATTTAAACAAAAAAACTGAGGATTTGAGTTCAGACAAAATGGTTTTTTGAATATTTAAAAACTTGTCCTAAAAAAGTCAAATATTTGGGAAAAATCTAATTCATAATCGAAGTAATGAATGAACAAAATATTAGCGAAGAAGTATAAGTAAGTAAAAACAAAACAACACTTCCTTATAATTACGTTAAAAATGGTTTTGAATCAAAACTAATTAAAATTGTTTTCAAAAATAGTTAAAATAAATCTTATAATAATTTATTAAAAAATAATATAATTTTCTATTTTTCAATGGATTGTAATAAAATGTAATAGATTATTTTTGTTTTAAACCTTCATTCAATTAAGTAAAAAAGAGTAATAGAAAATATTTGCAAAAGGAATCCAATCGAATAAGAATTCAATCGGAGATTTCAAAGGGTTTTATGGTATGAAAAAAATAAAATTCTTGTTAATAATGGTTTGAATGGTTTGAATGTTTCCCACAAACAATAATAATATTAAGTGAAAGAGAATTTTCAAAGAATCAAATCAATGATTGTTTGAATGAATGGCAAAATTGATTGAAAACATTTGAAGTGAAAGTAATGCGAATCTATTTCTTGTAATCATATTTATGTCTGAATGTTATGAATGAATGAATCAATGAATGACTGAATCAAGAAATATATTCTTGGATTCATTTCTGTTTTTCAATCAAATCAGAACTATTGTGTCGTAAAGATTTCATTGTTTATTATTATCTAAACAAATATTTAATGTTCATTCTCTCCATATTCTCATATATTTTATAATTTGACTTTAAGTGGGGTCACCAAAACGGTGATTATAAAACATATATATATTATAATTTTAAATTATTGATGAAATTTAAATAAAAAGGTTGTGATCTTTAAGGAATTTATGGGAATACCTCAAGTTATTATTGAGGTGTGAGAGGCTTGGGTTGCCCCTCACCCGAGCACTGAATTTTGATTGTTTTTAGGCCCCAATAATAAGTTATTCTGATTTATGCCATCCCTAATATATCATATAATTTGTGTTTCAAGTAATTGATCGCTAAGTTATTCACCGAAAGGTTATATAAATTATTATTTTATTGTTAGACATAAACAAATGGGTTGTTTTACAACCATTTTTTGTTTTATTACAAAATTGTTTCCTTTAGTTTAATCATTACTTACAAACTTATGCTAATAATAAGCAGTCAATTGATTGACTGTTTATCGCATAACTATTGATATTAATATTAATCGAATATTATTTGAATTAATTTTTGAATCTATACTCGAATATCGTTTTCAAGTCTACTATAATATGAATGAAATTTCAGTCATAAGTAGTTTTTTATTAACGCTTTGATTCAATGAAAGAAAAAAATGGTTACGAAGAGAATATTAAATTGAATTTAAAGGGATATTGAAAGGGATAGATCCCATTAAACGGTTGGACACAGGGCTTAAAAAATGACAATAAATGTCAAAATATGATTTGAGGCCTCATTAAAACCTCTGTCGTTCAAAAGTGTTTGAAAGCGTTAACTAATGGAAAACACATTTGAAACAAACTTTACTTTAAATGTTTATGCATTTAACACACGATTGGCTTAAATAGTGGCAGATTTGCAAATTGATACACTTATACCCCATTTAAAAGAAATATATCCATTTAAACCTCTTCGCTCATCATTGAAACCGAAATCTTTTTGGGAATATTTTAAAAGTTTTGTCTTCTCTTTGATATGAATTCGCGACAGAAGTGGTCGGCATTTAAAGAACTAGAATATAACGAAAACTATTTAAGAATTTTTTTTTCGTTAACTAATCATTCATTTTGAGTGTTAAAGAGAGAGAACAAGAGATAAAAAGAGAAATGAGAAGAGGAATCGAAAACTTAATTTTTAACGATCCTGTCATTAGAAAACATGAGACGAGCCCAACCCCAGAGCACCTCAGAAAAAGCACTTTTAACACTACGTGAGAGTGTGTGTCAGTGAAACTTTTAAAGAGAGAAAAATGGTTTGAGACCCTCGTTAGGGATGGATAGGCCTACAGATAGGACCTGTAGCTACCAATTAGCATAAGAAGTGAATATACGGTGCGATAAATAGAGTATTTAAAGATTGATTAAAACCTGTGGCCAATCGGGCACCGCATCCACACATTGCGATCTCTCTCTCTCTCTCGCTCTCTCTCTCTCTCTCTCTCTCTCTCTCTCTCTCTCTCTCTCTCTCTCTCTCTCTCTCTCTCTCTCTCTCAACGTTATCTAGAACAATAATTAATCAAGAAAAGTATGGATAGTTTACAGAATATAAATTAAAGCTAAAAAGAATTGACTTTTTGAACAATAGATCAAAGAATTTAATAATTCTTCAATTCTTATGTAATGATTAGTAGTCATGACTTTATATTAATTCATTTTTCTTGGATTTAATGCTTAAATTGAGCGAAACATGAAGTGCCGCTTTTGTTTGTTGGGTTAATTTGTGAATTTCAATAATAAATAACTAAGGTGTTTATTTCGTTTCAATATATTCACGAAAATACTTAAAGTGTGAAATTTATAATAAATATTTAATTAGAAATTCTTTTGAATTAATGTATTTTCATGTTTTCCTCAATTTTTATTATGTTTTGTAAGAAAAAACTATTAACTTATTTATTATATTTTTATTTAAATCAAAAGAATATACTTTTAAATTAGAGTGAAGTAAAACCATTGAAAAGTAATTGAATTTATTTGACTCAAACTTCAAAATTAATTACTTTTGACATAAAGGAAGGAAAGGAAATAAAAGGATAAACAAAACATTTGCTTCATTTAATTGATCTCTCATTTTGTTTATAACTTATTAAAGAAATTTATTTATTGTGGATATAAAACATTTGAAAATTAAATTATTTTCTTATTATTTATTTTCAATTGTTTTGATATAAAGCAAAAGTAAAGTTGAAACGAGTGTTGAGCACATGAGCCCAATCATATCCCAACCATATCCCAACCATATCCCAACCATATCCCAACCATATCCTGGTGGGAAAGTAAGCAACTCTCCAATATGTTCACGTTGTATAACCAAAAATTAATTGGTATATTGGCCTTGAGAGTGGTCAGGAATGAAATGCCTTAGTCTTAATATATAGTGGGGTAACCATAAGTCAATTTATGAATCTTCTAAACCAACAAAAAATTATCCCAATATTTAAATAATTAGAAATCAATTTTTCAGAGATTAAGAGTTGATAAGAGATACTCTCAAAGAAAACTTGAATGAAAGGCCTTTGATTTATTGATGGATGTGTTGGGCCAAAACCTGGTAATCCCTAAATTAAAGCACTTAAGCATATAAAAAGTGAAGTCACTATAAATAAATCGCCGATAATTAGCGAGTAGTGAATGAAAGGCAGACAACTTCTACTCATTTATTTGGTTGGAGTGAAAGAAAAGCTTCTTCTCATCGAATAATTCATTATTTGTTAGACTATTGACTTAAAAATAGGGATTTGTCTCAAAGGCATAGTTAGGATCCGTTTAGAGGTCTTTGTATTTATCATTGCTTTTCATTATTAATAAACAGAAATGTTAGCAAATTAAGCATTCGTCAAGTGGTGTCATATAGACATTCGGTAAGGAATACCTTTCCCACAGATATTCTCTATTTACTGATAGAGTCATTAAATGTTTTTCTTCGTTAATAATTTTTCTGTAGATTTATCTGATTTTTTTGAAAATTAATAACCATTGAGGAAGTGTCAATCATACTGTTCTCAATGACACTGAATCAAAATTGGTCAGTGCATCAAAATTGGAGAATAACTATAATGAAAAGTTCATAAAAATGGTATAATTATAACTGAAAGTATAGTTTCAAAGAATATGAAAAAACAAAAAAAAAGGATTTTCTCGAATTAAGCGCTGAAAATATAATAATTGTTATATAAATCAAAACCATTTATACTATATTTCAATATTAAATGAAAATATGGTTTTAGTTTTAATTCAAAGCAGAGTTTTATTTATAATTTATTTCATTTATATCTGATTTTCTCTGCGAAGTGTTATCTCAAACTCTAAATGAGTTTCATATCTATCTCTGGTTATTAAAGTCTCTGCACATTAAGTTTGTATCCAATACTGGATAAAAAAACTAAAAAAACTTTTCCAGTAACTGATAAGCCAACGATGAGATTCACATTTTGCTTACTAATTGTTTTATTAAATTCCACTCAAGAGTTATAAACATTACGAGAGCAGAATATTTTTTTAGTATACTTTTTTCATTTGATTCCTAATGTCTTTACTAATGAAACACAAATCGAGTGCTAAAATTTTTAAGATTTTTTGAAAACAATTTTTTTAATCATATGGTTATGTGTTTTGAAATGAGTTCAATGATAATAATTAGTCATATATTTGGTTAATCACTTAAATCAGTTGAACACTTCATCATTTTTATTAATAATATTTGATCAAGATAATTATAAGTACTTGTAAAAGAATTCTTGGACAAAATGTTAAATTTGAACACTTTTTGTTATCTGAGTTACATATTTTTTTGTCAAACAACAAGCAATACTAACAAATTGAATTATTATCATGGTCATACTTAATTTAAGAACTGGTTATTTTTAAGTCACTAATTAAAAGATGGGTTTTCCTTATTTTATTGCATTTTCCCGAAGAGTTTATTTATGGATAAATTGTTTTTTATTCAGTAGTGTATTATCTGAATAGAATTTTAATTATTTGTGTCATAAATCGAGAGAAAGATATTCTTAATTAAGCAAAAAAGTGTATAAGAGTATATCATTTCATATCTAAAAAGTTTTTAGTTTTCTGAAGAGTTTTGAAGAAGTTTTTGTGGTTTTCGGTGTTTTGGTGTTTGTGTTGAAATCTCTTATCGAATGAAAAATTAATTATTTATATAAACAGAGATTAGTCTTATATTCTTATATTCGATGCATTTCTTTATATCATATGAAAGGTGACGTCCAATGATTAGATCAATGGATGTCATACCAGAGTATATCACAATTTCACAATCTTTTAACACTGGATTTGAAATCATAGCACACAAACACAGATCAGAGTCACATCTCATCTCGTGATCAGATCATGAGATGGTCATCAGATCCTGCAGTGCGACCGCACAGACACATACAGTGCAACTCATCGGGCAGTCAATATCTTAGATGTGATGAGCACAGAATGAGCACTGAATAATTGTGGAGAAACTTAAATAATATTTCGCACATAAATCGAAAGGCGCGGCAAAAGGCAGACAACAGACAAAATTCATAATAATCGGCGATTTTCACTCAACACAAAGTTATCCAACTTTTGTTCGGCTCATTATTATTATATTTTTGTGAGAAGAGTCCCATCAGTTCATGAATCCTAACACTCGTTATTAATATTACCCGTAAAGCAATAATTGCTTACATAACAGATGATCGGACACTAAAATAAGGAGCAGTTTATTAACTCGAAAATGTTATTAAAAATGTATATTAAGGATCCAAAAATTTGCCTTCACTCAGATCCGCTTTGGGAATAACCAAGGATTTCAAATATTAGCAAAAAATTTTATTAATTATAGATTAGTATAAAAAAGTAAAAAATATGGATATTATTTAATTTTTTGGGCTTTCGATCAAAAATTATTGAATTCTTATCGATTGGGAAAAATGATGTGATAATGATATGATCCTCAGTTTTAGGGTTTGTCAGACAAGTGTTGAGCCGATGGCCATCGTTGGTATCTCTTCTTATTTTAAGAGTGAAATCTATTTGTTAACGAATTGTTAAACTATTAAAACGGTGTTAATATGGGTTCACTCCGTTTTCGCCTAATTTTAGTTAAGTTTTCTTTATTTTGATAAAAGAAATTATCTGAATATAACGCGATTTGGGTGGAGATACAGATTATATACCATTTTATATACCCTATTATATCAAATATAGCTTATTATGTACCTTGCTATCTCTATAAGAATGCATAATATTTAGTGTATTGTCTAAACTAGTATACAAATGATCAACAAAATGATTCATTAAGTGATTAATTTGTGATCAAAATTTATGCGTTTTATCCGCCAAACCATGAAATTAACGTTCAGTTCAAACACTAATGGATTAATATTTTCTTATATAATATTTTGTTATATTATATAACTTATATACACTTATATACACTTCTCTTGTTTTATAGCCGACAAAATTTATAACTTATTATAAGACGTGTTCTTTGCTTTTCTTTTATATAAGACATGATTTTTACGCACAAAATATATTGAGTCGTGAAAAATGAGTCTTAATTTTGTAGTTTTTAATGCATTTTATGGCTCTTTTGTTAAGATAACAACAAAATTAAAAAATTCTGTTTTACTGTAAGTTTAGTTAAGTTGTGATATCAGTGAACCAATAGTTGTTTCGCACAAAAATCTTTAGTATATTATTATATTTTAATAAATTTTGCGCTAAAATACATTGTGATTAACACAACAAATGATTCATTAAGTGATTAATTTGTATCTGAAACTAATCCAGGCATAATAAATAATTTTCGTCTTCAAACTTATCTCGATTAGAAAAACGAACTTCTATTATATAAATGTCGGAATTCTGTTTGATATAACATCTAATGAGTTATTAATTAACTTTAGATTATTATTTATACCTCATATTAAACTCTATTTTTGATTAAACTCTGCTTAAAATAGACTCAAAAAATAGGTTTTCATTTAAAACTTTTCTTTTTCTTCTGATCTCTAAGTTTTCAATGAATATAAGAGTAGTTTTAATTTTAATTCAAAAGTAATAACAAATTGGATGACATCCGAAAAATTTTTTGGCAAATTATTGCCCGCCTTTTATACCTTTAATTAACAATTGGATCATAATTTCAAATAGAAAATCGTGTTCTGTCGGTACTCTTCATCGTAACTTATTTTGTTTCGGAGCGAAGTTTTTCTCTCTTTTAGTTCTTTCATTAGTTAAACAAAAAGTAAAGATTTTCGCAACAAAATAACAAATCGTAGAAAAAAATTTTGTTTGAATTTTTCCGTCTCTTTATGTGTTGTTTCAGACATAAAATAAATTTTTCCCTAATTTTGAATCTAATTTATAATTCGTTATTGTTGTTAGTATGGACTCAAAGCACGAATTCATCAAATAATTAATTGGAAGTAAAAATCATTGTCTAATGAGAACCGAAAGAGAGGCCAACAAATATAAGGTATTAAAGTTCAGGTAATCGCTATTTCGGTTCCCCACTCGACAAATGGCGAGAGAGAGAGAGAGAGAGAGAGAGAGAGAGAGAGAGAGAGAGAGAGAGAGAGAGAGAGAGAGAGAGAGAGACTAATATTTTATGTGAATAACTATCCGTTCGGTTTGATTGGCAAAACGAGGCGCTGAGTGTTTGGCCTCTCCATTGACTGTTGTGGTGGTTCCCACTGTTTGTTCTGTTAATTTCCACAAAATTCAAGTCGATTAGCTTTTTTGGTACTCTCGAGTCTCCTTTTTTTTCGTGTACTCATATTCGTGATCCCCTGAAGGCATCACAACTCTTAATATCTGATTCCGCAGTCGTTGGGACTGAAAGCTATTTCTTCTTATATATTGGTATCGAACTCCTCCTTTAACTCCCGCACAATAGAAGCTTAAAAGAGAAACAAATTACAGCCTCTTGTGATCAGATAAGTTACAAACGCAGTGTTAAATGGCTTAACGCCCTCTAAAGCCTATCCGTATCTCAGGACCAGTTCCTCACCACTAGAATGAGATACAGTTTTTATACTTAGGAATACAACGAATATCATTCGGCAGAACCTCTGCTCTCGTTTTAAGCAGACCATAAGTATAAGCATAAGCATAGGGCACACAACAGAACAGTACAGAACAGTACCGTCTCTATCAATCATATTTCTCTTTCATCGACTGTTTTACACTTATGTTTGTTATTTGAATTAAAATACAAAACGGAATAAATGGAAAAAAAATCTCATTCATCGCTAATTCAAAGCCGACTCTACCTGTTAATGGTTTCAATGAAGAGCCGGTGCCCAACATATCAAACGTATACTCAATATATAACTATTATTCTTATATATAATATGTGTGTTATACCGGATTAGCATTTTTATTAATTTTTGTTTTCGGCACTACTTTTATACAGATATGCAATCAATTCAGTCAACTATTTATAAAATATAACAAATTATTAGTCTTAACACTAAAACTATCCCTTCATATCAATGTGTCTGAAGTTCATTACTATTATCTTTTTTCAGGAATGAGTTATGAATTTAGTTAAATGTCTGACAAATAATTAATTCTTTTGAATATAAGCTGAGATATAGTTTATCGAAATCAACAAAAAAGTGAATTATTTATCATTTAAACGGCTATTATTCACATTCTATCCGGTAATTACTTTTCATATACCAAAACCCAAACACTAATTATATTTAATTCTGAGATTTGATTGATTGACAGACAAACTGTTTCTAATCCATCAAAACTTCAGACCCGAAGCAAAATAGAAAGAAATAAATAAACAGAAAAATAATTTTACTCTCAAACAACACTTAAATACCTGTAATTGTGTTCTGAATAATATATAATCAAATATCAAATTAAAACTAATTTGTATTCAAAGGCCGACAAATATATTCAAATCCCTTTTAATTTCATTACAAATGAAAGTCAAGAAATTCACAAATAATTAACAGATGAGAAACTTATCAGATAAGAGATTCTCTTTCCCAAAATCAAGTGAACTAATTAGCCTAGGATAACTATCCGCAACTGAAAACAGCTGGGACGTTTGTACATTAATATCTAATTATTAATACTTGCAAATAGAGAACCCTGATTTAAATTTTGATACTAGATGTTAGTCGAAACTGCAAAGTATTAATATTTAGATATTAATGTAGAAACGTCCCAGCTGTTTTCAGATAGTTAGCCTAGAACATATATAGGTGACGAACAATATTTATATATAAAGCAAAGTTTATTTAATAAAAATTGAATAAAAGTTGAATTTATATGAAAGCAAACAAACAAACAAACAGTGAGTCTTATCTGACACTTATTTTAAGTGAAAAGTAAATAATTTCATTGAATAGAAGTTTGTTTGTGAACCTAAACCGATACAAAGGTCGAGAAACTGGTCCTTCACGTGTGTCATTTGTGCCTTGATCATAACAGACTAGATTATGTGAATTTCCTCCAAATTCTAAAGTATTTTCTTTGACTTTAAGATAACAAATGACTAATTATTCTCTAAACGAAGAATTTTCTCGTATTTAATTGAATGCTTTATACTTTGCCGTCAATTTATGAAAAGTCTTTATCTCAAAGTCAACGAATGTTTTAAATATCAAAACTATGACCGCATTTGAAACAATCGACGCATTGATGAGAGAAATGCACTTAAATAGCATTGAATAGACTATTGATAAGAGATTTATTATTTGTTTTTATTTACGATTAATGTAAAAGTCATTCAAAATATGGCGAAACTGACCGAAGAATCGCTTGTTTTTTACGCCAATAAAGAGACGGATATTTATTTTCCGATTAAAAACAGTCAAAGAGTAAAATATACGAGTTTTGATGTCTGCCATCAATATATAGCTTTTGGGAGTTCTAGTGGTGGAGTCTATCTCTTTCGAAATAATCCAAATGATAGCTCAGAATATTTGTTCACAATATTGAACGCCAATAATTGTGGGCCAATCACTTGTTTGGCATTTGCCGCACACGACCACCATTTGATAGCGATGGGTACCACTCGCGGCCATTTAATTGTTGCAGAGATTGAACCACAAAAACAAGTGCTGTTCACCAGTTCGTGGAATATCAGCTATCAGTGCACTGATTTCACGAAGAATGGCATCAGTTTATTAAAATGGGATCAGTATTATGACTATCGACTCTATATTAGTGACCGAAGCGGACAGATATTTATTCTGCATAACGTAAAAGACCTAAAAAACTTAATGGTTGTTCCGAAGCCATCCATTATTCTGAAATTGACGGCTCAAATATATCAATTGGAAGTTTGTATGGATATTCTCCTTCTATCGACTCATTCCAAATGCGTTTTATATGATGTAAGTTCTGGAGAACTGACACAAATCGGCAAAAAGTCTGTCAGATCTGATGGTCAGTCATATGGGGTCTGCTTTTTTCCAAAATACCAGAGCCTTAAATCGAATGACAATCATATCTATAATTGTATTTTCTGTTCGCGTCCCAAATCACGTCTTTGGGAATGCGATTTGAAAGGAACGGTCAGATTTACCCATCAGTTCAAAGAGTTGCTCATCAATCAAATGCCACAACAGATCATTAATGGCTTCAATTTATGCGGTGCCAACACTGCTATCAATAAGAATAGAAATGATGTGCCGACACCGACATTCAGTAAACTATGTGTTATGAATATTGAAAGTCTGGACCAATATTTTATTGTGACGTTTGCCAACTCTCCCAACACTTGTATTTATATAATAAATCCAATTAATGCATGTATTGTCTCGTATTGTGTTCTTGATGTCAGTCATATTCAAGACATCTATTGTATTGATTCCGATATTTATATAATTTATAACTTAAGTGAAGACAAAAGACTGCAATTCAGCAAAATTTCATTACTAACTCCTGAAGACTGTCTCAAACTTCTCATAGAAATTAATGAGTTTAGAAACGGAGCAAATTTGGTGATCAATCAATTCCAGTACTTCTCTGGAAAAAGTGCTCAAATTTACACTAAACTTCAATTGAGAATCGATAAACTATTGGAACAGCTCTGGTCTAACTTAAAATCCGAAGACAAACAAAAGTTTCGATCTATTGAACAGTTAATCATCAAAAGTATGAGTCGTGAAAAAAGTTTTCTTATCGACGAAAGTCAAGAATTTCTCCAAAACTCTATAGAATCGAACGCTTCCGACGTCTATAATAGAGATTCAGAGCCACTATATTTTGATATCAATTCACAATACAATGACTCGACTATAGATGTACTCGACTTCGGGTTCACTGAACTAAAAAATCTTAAAGACATTGTCTTATCTAAATTGAATTCTAATCAAATTGAATTCAAAACCAATTCAGAGAAACTCATTCTTTCATCTGATAGTAATATAACCGAAAAACAATTAGAAAAAAATAATTGTTTAGAAGACAACAATCGAATCAATTTAATTGACAACAAATCTGAAGATAATAGAAGACATGAATTGGAATTACTTTTGGAACAAATGGAAATTCAACTTAAATCGAGTCAAGTGTTGAATCAATACAAATGTGACTGCGATTCACCGCTTCCGGGATCTCATCAGAAGCTTAGCGATAGTCAGGAGAAAATCCATAGATTTCTAAATGAAAATATGGATTTCATGGAGTATTCAGTTATAGATTTAATAGATATAAGCAAAAGGAATGGTATTTGGACTCTTTATATGCAACTTCTCCTCAAATGTCAGGAATACAATAAATATTTGAAATCAAGTCTTATGTTAAATGATGTGAAACTCTTATTTCAAACAGAATTTATAGAAAACTATTTATTCTGTTCTGAAAATTTTGAACAACTTTTGAAAATATTTTCATATCAAAGAAACGTTGGCTCCGATCAAATCGTCCGCTGCTTTGAATGCAATAAAAATCTGAATGATATTAAAAATAGTATCAAATGGGAGACAATCATTAAGTTTTGTATTAACAAAATTGGTGTCGAAGAAGCCATCGGTTTATTATACAAGTTTTTAGAGAGAGAACCCATTTTTTCCAAAGAGTTTTACTTATTTTTGCTCCGAATTAGAATGATTTGTGTTTATCAGTCGCCCACAACTCAAGAAAAACTAAACAAATTAATTAATCATTTAAATAGTATATCACAAGACATGACACCTTTACTGACACCTTTCCATTCCATGACTACAATTTCGCCCACAATTCATCGAAATCAGATCAAAGGTTTTAAAATTAATTCATTTGAAGAAAAATGTGCGAAATGTAAGACTAATCTTTTGACAAAAACTGAAAAAAGTACACAAAAAATAGTTGCGTTTTATTGCAAACATATTTACCATAAATCGTGTCTCAATTCAGATGAAAAACAGTGTATTTTATGCGAAAATAACACATCAAAGGTCTGAATCAAAACAGTTTTTATTATAAGTTCTTATATTATATATATTTTAAATAATTTTAATAAAACTTATTTGAAGTCAACTCTGAAAATATAAACTTTATTTAAATATTTGTCTTAATTATTGTCTAATAAATGATGAGAGAAATGCAAATTAAATGAATCATTCATTCGATAATTGATAATCCAATGGACAAAATTCAAGAGATTTTTTTCAAATCAAATCAATGGTTAAAATAATTATAAAATCGATTTTACATTTTATGAGAAAAAATAATAAGAAATTTAATGAAAACAACTTATCATTAATTTAATGGAAAACCAAATAATAAGAAATTAGAAAACGGAGTGAAAAATGTAAAACAATTTAAAATTGTTTCAAAAAAATGAGATAAATATTATATCAATTAATTTTAAACACTTGTTGTGTGGGCGCATAAGTAGCGGTCGTGAAAATTACATTTTGCTGGTCATCGCCAGACAATATTGTTGTCCCTAATTGTGTACTAAACGAGTCATCACTCATTTCATCGATGGTATTACTTTCATTAAGTTGTTGTCCGCCTTTTTCTCCTTTCATTGCCTGCTATTAAACCAAATAATAAAATTAATCTCAAATCAAACAAAAATATTTATTAAACAAATTTGAGCTCAAATTAAATACAATTTAAATCATTTAAATGTATTTTTGAGGAAATCATTAAATCAGGAAAACTTCACTTAAATTGACTTCAATTAAATTTAAAGCTCTAACTATGAAATGACTAAAAATGAGTTTAATTAAGAAATAATTGATTTACTTCTCTATATTTTTGAAGATATAGTTTGAGCGGATCCACATAATTATCAAACCCTAAGGTAGACATCGCATAGAGGATGTCTTCGCCGTTAATTGTTTTCCTCTTTTCCTGATGGCACCGATCAGAGGCTTCACTAGTGATGAAAGAGACAAATTCAGAGACACATTCCTGGACACATTCTTTGGCGTCTTTTGCTATTTTGCCGGACTTAGGAATCGCTTCTTTCATAATTCGGGCCACATTTGCAATCGGAAGGAACCGGTCCTGTTCTCTAAGAGGCTCCACCTGATCCTTATCTCCGGTGTCTGAGGTCTCGTCGTGTGAACCCAACCCGAGGTGTGAGTCATCGCCGTCTGTATTATCTGACGCGTGAACTATAAAATGTTGGGAACTATTGAGGAATGAGTCGCCTATCGTTGACGTCTGTCCACTATTGGCCACCGAATGGTCGTTGTTTTCCAGTTTTATTGATGACATTCTTCAGGCAGTGATTCAAATATTGATTATAATTATTTGGACAATAATAGAGACAAATCGGAGACAAACATATTATCTGAAGAAAATGAGAGCAAAACACAAACAATTGAAAGACATTCCGATAGACGTCTCTGTCATCGATGTGTCCATCATTTCATTCAATTTATCTCTTCTTTTATTTCAAACAAAATAAATGTTTTCAATTGATTTTAATGATTAATTCATAGAAAATATATTTTTGATCAAAATTATCGTGAAAATGATAAGGAAATAATTATAAATGAGCAAGGTTAGTTGGTTAGTTGGCTTAACTAACAGTCATTCATAAATAACAACAACAAAAAGACATTTGTTGTAATCATTACAAAAACTGTTCAAAAGTTTATGACATTTCATTTAAATAACTTAAAAATTAAATTTAAATGACATAAAACTCAAAAATAAATAAATTTAATCTAAACTTTAAATATTTATTTTGAAAACAAACCCATATTTCAAATGAATAACAAAACCCACACTAAAACTAAATCGTATATTTTGATTGAACTTCAGTTAAAAGAGTTTCTATAGATTTGGGTTAATGCAAACCCAATAGAAGTTAGGTTTGAGTTCTCTATAAAATATTCACATAAATTGTAATCAACACTGAAGTTGAATCAGATTTTAATTTTTATTAGATTTGTATTTAATTTGTTTACAATTAATGTTTGAATTAATTTAATTAAAGTTTTATACAAATAGTGACGAAATCCTCACAATTGGTGTATAACTAAGAGTCAAAGACTCGTTTTAATTGAATTTGATTTTAAAATTTTTGGTGAATTTTTGCAAAAATTTTCCTCAAATTTTTTTTATAATTAATTTAACAAAATTTAAGTAAAAAATTGAGAAAATTTTAGAAAAATGATAATAAATATTAAGAAAATCCCAGGAAATGAGTGCAATATTGAGGTAATTATAAGAGGATTTACCACTTTTTATGTCAATTAATATAACTACGAATTATTTCTATAAAATTTTAATTTATAATTAGGTGTCAACTGATTCAACGGTGATTTATGTGAAGGAATTGGTGGCCAAAAACCTCAAAATACCTGTCACTCAACAAAAGCTGGTCTTTAAGGGCAAGACTTTGACAGGTTTTCTAACCTTTTGATGATTTTTTTTAAAAATTTTGTTTTAATTTTAATAATTTTTAATTAAAAGATGAGATGTGTTTACGAGACTATAATATAAGTGAAGGAAATAAAATCCATTTGTTTGCCATCGAATCTAATTCTGGATCTCAACTAAACTCCAATCAAAAGACTAACACTAATATCAATCAATTTTGGGATCAATTGTCTGAAGCCTTACATAAATACTACTCGAAAAGCGATACCATTAAAATTGTGGAAGAATTTAAAAAGAGTTTAATTGCAGACATTGAAGATATGAGTCTCGACGACATCGAAAGATTGGCTAAACTTAAATTAGATCCACAATAAGTCAATTGTTTTTATATGCATTTAATAATTATTTCGGTTTATATTCTCTTTAAATATTAATTTATTTAAATTGAAGTTTTCTTTATTTTATAAATTGTCAACAAATTATTCTTTTGAAGTAAATCATTAATGTTAGCACTTGTGGTCACTCATGTGGTCAATCATTTGGTCAATCATTTTAACAGAATTATTACTTTGTTTTTAATGCTAACAATAAGAGGTATTCGTTAACTGACATCAATGAAAATATCGTCGAAAGTGGACGAAATGCTCTTCTTTTTAGTTAAATTTAATTAAATTTAATAAATATTTTGAGAAAATTTCAAAATCAAACTTTTATTTACATAAATTTGTGAATATATTTGAATCACTTTTTATAGAATTGATAACAATTTTTAATATTTAAGTCATAAATAATAAAAACTCATAACTATTTAAATCTATTATTTGTTTTAAGTTTTGTAAATACTTTTAGATTTTTTTGAATCGTTTGACAATTGTTTTGAGTTCTTTCGTATCCAAAGATTCAATTTTATAATCGAATGTCTTTTTGCAGATATGTATCAATCCTTTAATATGAAGAGAGTCAGCGACGGCTAACACTTTGCAAATCTGTTCAATAGTTAAGTCTTCAATTAAATGTTTGTCCCATTCATTCATTTTTTGTATGGCGTTATCGTCTAAATATTTGTCGATGTCTTCCATTGGATCATCGAAATGGTATTCAAGATATGCTATGATTTTGTCCAAAATTATAACGGGAACCGAAGTAAGTGTTATCGATGGCTGTCCTGACAATTCTGAACTCATTATGAATTGAAGTCTTTCTGTTAAAATTATTGATAGTTTTGTCGCTTTTATTCTTATAAATCGTTGTTCTTTTGGTCCCTCTCTTGGAATCAATTTTATTAACTTTTCATTACTTTCCATATTTGAAGAGTTTTTTCAGAAATTTTTTTTGTGTTTAGAATTAAAATGCAATCAAACGGATATCGAATTCAAAGTATCAAAAAGTATAGAATAAAAATTTTCGAGACTTTTTCCTAACTTTAATTTGTATGAAAAGTTTAATTTGACATAAATATAAAGAAATACAAATAGAATGTATACAATGTATACAATGTATAAAGAAATGCATTTAAACATCAGTTTTGTTAACAAAAGCCTAAGTTTTGGATATATTTTAATAATTTGATCGAAAGTAAAGGATTTAAATTTAAATTTAAAAATAGTGCGAAAGTATTAATTTTTATCACAATTTCATTGAACTACCGGTGGATATGAGAAGAGTATATACAGGTATTGCAATAGAATGAACTGTAGTAGTGGTGGCTTTCACTGCAGGGCTGACCTAATGTGAGGATAGACTCGTTTTTTGGAGACGTGGAGAAAATCATTGCAAACGTCTCCAAACGAGTGACTCTCAATTCAATACATATTGTGTTCAATACATTTAAACACATTTTTGGTGATGTTGTCAACAATCGGTTGACTTAATTTTACTCTTAAATATTGACTCAATTTTGTCGGTTTGAGACCAGATCTCATCAATTTATAATAATTAAGACATTATTTTATAATATAATTAAAGTTTAAAATTAGTATTTAATTTAGTTTTCGTGCAATTCTTGTGCACTAAATTAATCAAATGGCGAGTAAGTCATCATTAGTTTAACAGATTATTTATTGATTGTATTTATGATTAACTAATTATGTGTTTTGTTTATTCTTCAGTAAAATTTTTAGAAGTAATAAAACCGTTTTGTGGTATTTTGCCAGAAGTGGCGAAACCCGAACGGAAGATACAATTCAGGGAAAAGGTTTTGTGGACAGCCATCACTTTATTCATTTTCTTAGTTTGTTGTCAAGTATGTCATCTGTTTGTCTTGATTTGTCTCTATTTTACCATTAAGTCTAATCCAATGGAAACTCTTTTGACAGATCCCTCTTTTCGGAATCATGTCTTCAGATTCTGCGGATCCCTTTTATTGGATGAGAGTTATTCTGGCCTCCAATAGAGGAACACTCATGGAATTGGGTATTTCACCGATTGTCACCTCTGGTCTGATAATGCAGCTCTTGGCCGGTGCAAAGATAATAGAAGTGGGGGATACACCTAAAGACAGGGCTCTTTTCAACGGCGCTCAGAAGTGTAAGTGATTTGTATTACTATTTATAGATATAATAAGAGTTGTATTGAATTAGTGTTTGGAATGGTTATAACTGTGGGTCAGGCTATTGTCTATGTAATGACAGGAATGTATGGCGATCCGGCTGACATCGGGGCCGGTGTTTGTCTGCTTATTATTATCCAACTTTTCGTCGCCGGTCTTATTGTCTTATTATTGGATGAACTCTTGCAAAAGGGTTATGGTTTGGGATCCGGTATTTCCCTCTTTATCGCTACGAATATTTGCGAAACTATTGTATGGAAAGCATTTAGTCCGGCCACTGTCAACACCGGTCGGGGAACTGAGTTCGAGGGCGCTATCATTGCTTTGTTCCACTTATTGGCCACTCGACAGGACAAGATTAGAGGACTTCGCGAAGCATTTTATCGCCAAAATTTACCGAATTTGATGAACTTATTGGCCACAATCTTAGTCTTCGCGATTGTCATATATTTCCAGGGCTTTAGAGTTGATCTCCCGATTAAGTCCGCTCGTTATAGAGGACAATACAGCTCTTATCCAATTAAACTGTTCTATACGTCCAACATTCCCATTATATTACAGTCGGCGCTCGTCTCCAATCTTTATGTCATTTCTCAGGTAATAATAAATTGTTTTTATTTTATTTCAATCTTTTAATTAAAACTATTATTTTGTTTGTGTCAGATGTTAGCCGTGAAGTTTAGCGGTAATTTTCTGGTCAATTTATTGGGAGTTTGGGCCGATGTTGGAGGCGGTGGGCCGGCCCGCGCCTATCCTATCGGAGGATTATGTTATTATCTCTCTCCACCCGAAACGTTAGGCCATATCTTAGAGGATCCGGTCCATGCAGTCCTTTACATAGTGTTTATGTTAGGCTCGTGCGCCTTCTTCTCCAAGACATGGATTGAAGTGTCCGGAAGTAGTGCTAAAGACGTGAGTTTTAACACAAATATTCAAAAAACATGTTTTAAGACAAAAATATATTTTCGTACAAAAGGTGGCGAAACAGCTTAAGGAACAGCAAATGGTTATGAGAGGTCACAGAGAGAAGTCAATGATTCACGAACTGAATCGTTATATCCCGACTGCGGCCGCTTTCGGTGGTCTCTGTATCGGAGCGCTCTCTGTTTTGGCCGATTTCTTGGGTGCGATCGGTAGCGGAACCGGTATTTTGTTGGCCGTCACTATTATCTATCAATATTTCGAAATATTTGTCAAAGAACAGAGTGAAATGGGAGGAATGTCTACTCTCCTCTCTTAGAAGACTCAGAGATTACTGAATCGAAAAATTAATAATATTTACATAAATCTAAAAAAATACACATTTTTTCATTTCTCACATAATTTCGACGGAAATAAAAGAATTGTTTAGAATTTGGAATTAAATTCAAATTTTTATTTTTTAAAGAAAAACAAAATTAAAGTTATTTTGATTTTGTGTTAAATTTAATCATTTATTTTGTGTTAAAAGTTTGTAAACTTAAATGTTTTGTAATTATATTACAATTTTGTAAATTACAGTCTTTCCTATATTATAACGATTTTCAAATCATCAAAATAGAATTTTATCATTAACTAAACATGCAACTAAACATTATTTTATCATGGTATCTCTACATTTTATTATTTTCATAGTGAAAGTATTTTGCATTGAGTCATCATTTTATGACTAAACTTATCTATCAGAAATTACTAATTTACTAATTTCAAATTAGTGATGAAAAAAGTGATCAATAGATGGTTTGGGTTAAAATGAGGCATTCATTGGAAATCGGTTTCTTTTAGCCAATAAATTATATGCATTAAATGGTATATAAAGCAAATAATGAGAAATACAATTAATCCTAAAATACAATCATTTATTAGATTAGATTAAATTTATATAAAATCGAGAGTAAAGTGTTTTTTTGATAAAAAGTTTCACATTATTTGTGTAAAACTTTAGGTTTCAGTGAATGCAAACAGAGATCAGACTATTTAATTGACGTCATTCTATGCCTTTTGTTTAAACTTTTGTGAACTTAGACTTAAAGTTACTAAAAATGAGTGACGAAACAAGTGGTGATTCTTTGGGTACGTCTGTGAGGACCGGCGGTACAATCGGTGAGTCAACGAACGATGATTGTATGGTAAGAGCAAAGAACTGTTTAAAACCAAGAGATGGTGCGAAGTATTATAAGATGGGATCAGATCCGCGCGGATTTTGTCTTATTTTCAATTGTTATGAGTTTCCAAACGCTCCCAACAAACGAAGAGACGGATCTGAAAGAGAAGCCATTTTATTGGAGACTCTTTTTAAAGATTTACACTTCGATACTCATGTATTCAACAATTTGTCCGCAAAAGAGATCCGATCAACTTTTGATGAATACCTTCATAAGACTGAAGAACTAAAGAAGCATGATGCTTTTGTTCTTATAGTCTTATCTCATGGGACACCCCTTGGATTTTATGGTTTGTATTACTTAATTTGATAAATGATTACATTTAATGACTATTATTACAGGTTCAGATTATGTAGAACCTGATCCCGAAGATGAAACCTTGATCATTGATAACGACTTCATTGAAATCGATTTTGAAATCATCCAAAATATAAATAATGAAAAATGTCCCCAACTTTACGACAAACCAAAACTACTTTTCTTTAGTTGTTGTCGAGGAAGTAATCACTTGATATTTATATAAACTGATACTAAAAATTTGTTTAGAAAAGGAGGACAACGGCATAAAACGTCTCTTCTCTTCACTCTCTACCCTCTCAACTGAAGATACCTATAAGGAAGCGGTCAGTGATAACGATGAGAAGTACACGAAAGTCGTTACGAAGAGATTAATACCGAAGGTTTCCGATATCGTTATTTGTTACTCTTGTTTGGAGGGTTACCGATCTTGGAGAAATATTAAAGACGGCAGTTGGTTGGGTACTGCTCTTTGTGAAACACTCATTCAATTGTCTCATGATAAGAGTCTGCACACAATCTTAACAGAAGTAAATCCTCTTTAATTTCATTTAAAATGTTAAAACTCTTGAAACAGGTCTCTAATATAATTGATTCAACGACTGCTATTCCAATCAAAAAGGATAAGAAAAAGCGTCGTTTAGCCAAACAATCCGTTGAAATCATTTATCGCGGATTTAAAAAGAAGTTATATTTCAATTGCGGTTATTTTGGAAACAATTAACCATTAATTTAATGGTTAGTTATTAATATTCATTTCACTTAAATTTATAAATCATTGAATGACTTATTTGGTTAAACAAAAGAATAAAACTAATTAAAACTGTTTTATATAAAAATGAAGACAAAAATGTTTAATGAAATCAATTATTTCTGAAAATATAAATTTAGTATTAATTATGAATTAATGTTGAATTCAATGATTTTAAAGTCAAAAATATTTATTTAACGTATTTATCGTTTTGTTCGCTTAATATTTTTGCCGATTGTTTTGCATCAAAAAACAGTTCCGACACTTCTTTTAAAATTTTGATATCAATGGTAGGGTTTTGTTGAACTTTTGCCAACTGATGTCCCGGATTTAATAATTGAACCGCATATCTGAGCGTTGAGTTAATCCCTACTTCAGACAAATGTTTCAGAGCCTCGTCTTCTATATTAATGCCTTCAGTTTGAGCTCTTATTTTAAGAATCTGTAAATGAATTGAAACGATTAGTTCTAATTAAGCCATTAATCAATGGAATACCTGAAGCATTTCGTTTTGATTGTATGGCACAGTCTTAATCAACATAAGTCTGTCTAATAAATCAATGGGTATTCCGTGAGGAGAGTATATGTCTTCCGTTCCCCTGACTATACAACGGCCTCGATTTGATGCAAAGATAACAATCGGTGCGATGTCTGACTCGAGCGCTCTGTGAAGATAAGTAAAACATTCGATGTCTAACATATGGACCTCATCTATGAAGAGAACTCCAGTGACCAGTTCTGCGATTCCCTGATCTATATATTTGTTGACCACTTTATTGATTTCTTTTCTCAATTTATCGGTGATCTCTGTTTTTCTGGGTTTCAAGAGTTGTCCCATCATAGAGAGTATATCCTGTCCGCCCTGAGGTCGAGCATTGGCCGCATCTAAATCATGAAGAGTCACGTCTTGAACCACTTCTTTCTTTTTATGGACGTCTCCCTTAGGAATGGGTACATATTCTTCTGCCTCTAAATCATATTCAGTGGCGTAAGCATCAGACCTGCCCTGTCTTTTAACTGCTCCACTGTTGGCTTCAATATAAATAACATCTCCGACTTCGACCCTTTCCTTCTGAAGACTTTCATAAATACTTGGATCGAGTTTTAATTGTTTGGTTCCCTTCGCGGTCTTCAAACCAATAATTATATGACTAATTGTTTTTCCGTATCCGCCCAAAGGGTTCTCCGTCTCTGTTGGAGTCATTTCAGTGACCTCTCCCTCATATACTTCTTTCACTTCTTTAATTCGGAGTCCAATCGCGCGCCGAAAGTTTTCCATCAAAACTTCAGTCTTTTTTACTTCTGTTGAGTAGACCTCTGATGCAACCATTGGACAAAACGGCACTTTTGAACCCAATTCTTGAGATATGGCCAAAGCTATCGCTGTTTTACCGGTTCCGGGAGGGCCTACAAAGAGAGCAGCCCTTCCCGCCATCTTCTTCAGTCTAATTAAGTCCACAACAATTCCGGCGGCCTTTCGGTCATTAAAACAATAAAATTAATACTTAAATACAAATAAAATACTCACTTCTCGAGCAGAGGTCTGTCCGACGAGACCTCCACCGATGGGCAGTGCGTTTCCCGAGTCGTCCAGACCCAGACCTTTCACGTGACTGTGCGCTGAAATGCGTTGAGTCTTCGACACATTCTTCACTTCTTCTATTTTCATCATTTTTATACTGAATTCAATTTAATTCAAAATATGTTTTTAAATAAAAGTGATTTAAATGTGATTTTATTCAATGTTTTTGTTTTGTTGCGGACTTTTACTAAAACAATATTTATTGACTTTTTGTAACAATAATTTCATTGTATTTTGAATGCAAATCATATATAAAAAAGTTTAATATTTACTCAATGAAGGCATGAGATATAAACACAAGTAATGTCTTTATGTGAAGACTAATAATTTTTAATTTATTTTACATTTTTCCTCATTTAATAGGTTTTATTCATATTATTATATTTATTTTATTATAACTTTTTTTTATATTTTTAATATTTTTTAATGTTTTTATTTTTGATGTAAATTTTATTTAAATGGATGTATAAGTTTATATTTAAATATCTAAAAAGGCATAACTCAACTTTAAGTCTTTCGTTGATTACCATATATTTTGACGATATATAGTTGCGCCCCTTTTTCACAATTAAAAAACTAAAGCTAATCCGTAGAGGTTGACTAATTTTTAAAAGTCTGAGTTGGGTATAACCAAAAGTATTGTTTAATATTTGAAGGGAAGCTTATAATTAATTAGACTATAATTTGTGTAATCGATTGCATTTTATCAATCGTTTATGACATTATAACGTTTTTCCCACACTTTTTACATTTCTATTGATAATTATTTTATCGATCGATGCAGTAATCGATTAATAAAATCCAATTATAGTCTCTAATGAATTATAAGCTTCTCTACAAATATTGGACATTAATTATGGTAAAACTTAATTCAGACTTTTAAAAATTGTTCAACTTATCTAGATAAACTATATTTATTTTACCATTTATTACATAAAAACAAGAACTACAGGTTGGTACTATTGAATGTTCTTGACAACTTCTATTATTTTTTAATGCCTATAATTTTTATATAAAAATTTAAACCTTTATTTTTAAATAAAAATATTGAAATTTAACTTAAATTTTCTTAAAAATCAAGGGATGAATACAAGAAATGAAAGTTTGGGGGCAATAATTTTCATATGTTTTGTGAACGACTCCTTTTATTTGTTTAATTTGTATTCAAAACAAAATTTATTAGAAATGGTTTTAAGAAATAAAAATTAGATTTAAAATCACTTTTTGTCAAAAAATTAGTACAAATGTTATCACAAATAGTTTAATCAAAAACAATGGACTTTCAAAAAGAAAATAATGGTTTAGGAGTCAATTCTTCAATCTTTAACTCTTCGGAAACGTCTGGCGTTTCGTTTCCCGATTTCTTCGACGACAGAAGTATTGATAGTTTGGATCACTTCGTATTCAATAATAATAATATCAGTAATAATATTAATAACAATAACGTTAACGAAATCAATGGTAGCTATCATTTAATGACTGTTCATAACTCCACCAATTCTTCGGTGGTTAGCCCTCAGAATAAGCGAACCATTAATAATAGCGATGAAGAGATTACCGAAAATGTGAATGACTCGACCCGTTGTGACGTTCCCTTCGAGTATGTAATCCATGAACAACAAAACGACAGGTATTTCACACATTTCTCTATTTTTCCGATAAATTCCTTTAGTTCTTAAAACTTATTTATTTTAATGAAATGAACTTTTTTTCTATAAATGATTTAATAAATTGTTTGATCGACAGTTATATTCATCACACAATAAGTCAGGACTCGATAACAATGCATATAAATCCAGGCAATAGTCCAATGCCTCGAAATCCGTCACATTTGACGCTAACCATTGAAAGTAGAGATGAAAATTCCGGACGAAAAGAGATAAAACGTTTTCGTTGTACATATGAGGGCTGTCCCCGAACTTACAGTACAGCCGGAAATTTAAAGACCCATCAAAAGACTCACACCGGAGAATATACTTTTGTCTGTTCTCAGGACGGCTGCGGAAAAGCGTTTCTCACTTCTTATAGTCTGAAAATTCACGTTAGAGTACATACAAAAGAAAAACCTTTTGGATGTCCAATGAGTGGATGCGATAAAGCGTTTAATACTCTCTATAGACTTAAAGCTCATCAAAGATTACATAATGGAAATACTTTTAACTGCAAACATTTCGGTTGCAATAAATTTTTTACAACTCTGAGTGACCTCCGAAAACATTCTCGAACTCATACCGGAGAAAAACCTTATCGTTGTGTCAGTACTGGTTGTGGAAAGTCATTTGCCGCGAGTCATCATTTAAAAACTCATGTCCGCACTCATACGGGAGAAAAGCCGTATTCCTGTCAAAAGGACGGCTGCCAAAAGTCATTCACAACTCAATACAGTCTTAAAAGTCATTTACATCGACATCAGAGGAGAGAAGAGTTTAATGACAATAATTGCAATAATTATGAATCAAATTCTCAAATGAATAGCAATGAAACCAATGATTACCCATTAATGAACGATAACGAGGCCGCAGCTCTTCTCACTTCTCTTTGGGGCTCAAAAAATACACAAACAGGAGGTCTATCTTATGTTCCAAAACTAATAAATGGTTTAATACCCAATAATTGTGAAAATCTCTCAGAAGACAACGCACAGAATAATATAAACGCTAATAATAGTATAACGAGTAATCATTTCATTTATTATTTCATATCTTAAAGTAATCTTCTTTTGATAGAACTCTTAAATTTGTTATTTTTTAAATTTAAGACACTTTAAAGAATTTTTAAAACTTTTTATTTGTTTTCGATATTTAATAATCTTATTATTGTTGAACAGCCTATACACTGATCCCAATATCTGGTCTTCCGATGAATGGATATATCATACCCGAAGTCAACGTTCAGGAAATGGTTGCGGTTAAGACATTTGAAACACAAAACCAAAGCATTGATTCGAACAAAATTCGCTCAAATATTGAATCAAATCATTCAAAAATCATCGAACAATCAGTCAAAGAAAACCCCAAAATTACAAATAATGAAAACATAATATTTGCGTCCATCTCTTCGGCCGACATCTGTAAGTGTGAACCGGATCAGTGCCAACGGAACACTTGTTGTGACGACTGTTCTGGAGTGGCAGATATATGTCCCACCGATAGCACTATTGCTTCTTCTGGTCATTAACTAGTCCTCAAATGACGTGTCATTCAAAATGAATATTTTGTCAAAATATTGAACTGAATATAATTGAGTGCCTTATTATCATCCAATTGTTCTCTACTTTAGTTTATTTTTATTGTTGTTTTCGAACGCTTTTTGTATTTTAACCGAATTTGAGTTTATGTTTTTGCAGATAATTTAGAGTTATATTAACTGTTAATCAAATATTTTAAACTGAATTAATTCGTTTTTATGAGAAAAAATGCTTTTAAATAAAATTCGTGGAACTATTTTTGGGCGACTTTTCATTTGAAACGTTTTTACATAAAAACTCAAAAAACTGAGAACTTATGCAAAGGTTTGCATTTATTTTTGTTTTAATATTAAATTTATTTTTAAATTTATTAAAATCTCATTGAAATCATTTAAATCTTTGAAATCTTATCTAAAATTAACTTTTGAGAGAAAAAGTTATAAATGTAATGAAAGTCAAGATTTGTCCGACAGATGGCCTCACATTTGTTTGAAAGTCTGTGCAATGAGTTTGTTATTGATTTCCTTTTCCTTTGAATTCATACGAAAATAAGTATTTCCACCAAAAATGAAGTGAGTTTTCAATCAAATCAATTGATTATAAATTAAATTTAACAAAATTTAACCCGAATAGGATCGAGGCATGTTCATTCAGTGGTTACAAGATCTACCCGGGTCACGGCAAACGTATGATTAAGGCCGACGGGAAGGTATGTCTCCGGTGTTGACATTAATGGCAGCACTTGTTTACCATTAAATGGTTTGAATAGATTTGAATTAAATTGTCTTTACTCTTAAAGGTGTTTACATTCTTAAATGCGAAATGTGAGGCAGCACATATGATGAAACGTAACCCTCGAAAGGTCACGTGGACTGTCCTCTACAGAAGGAAACACAGGAAAGGTATTGAAGAGGAACAGACAAAAAAGAGGACCCGAAGAACTACTAAATTCCAGAGGGCTATCGTTGGCGCCAGTCTTACAGACATTTTAGCCAAACGTAATATGAAACCAGAAGTGAGGAAAGCACAGAGAGAACAGGCTATTCGGTAATACATCACTTTCTCTGATGTTTTCTCTAATCAATGATTTATTGTTTTAGAGCCGCAAAAGAGAAACAGAGGGCCACCAAAAACGCCAAAAAGGCTACACTTCCCGCACAAAAGGTTTGCCACTATTTTGGGTTTTATTTCTTTTAATTTTAAAAAAATTGTCATATTTTTCGGTTATTTATAATTATAACAATTTATTTAATAAATATTTTGTTTGAATTAAAGGGAGGAAAAGCAAAAGCGGCTCAAAAGGCGTCAAAACCTGTTATGACAAAAGCCCCTCGAGTTGGAGGCAAACGATAAAACTCTGGATTCACTCTTAAATTTGTCTAAAATCAGAACAATTAATGCTTTTTGTCATAAAAAGTTTCGTTTAAATTAAATAAAAGAAATTTTTTGATTCAATTCTGTGTTTTAAGGTTTTATTATTTATTAAAATATTATATAATTCGCGGTTTTTTTCACATCAAACTATGATTTCAGACAAAGACTAATGTTTTTGTTGTCATTTGAGGTTTTTTTTTCAGTTATAGTGTTTTTCAGTTTATAATCCAATTGTGGACTCAATTTCGGTAATATTTATATCGATTTTAATGCATTTTATAAAAACATTTTCAATAAATTGTTTACTAAATAGAGTTTCGAACAAATGGTGTCACTACTGATCATATAATTAACTTTTAATATAATAAACAAATTCTAATTATACTTAAGTTAATTGAATAAAAATCAATTGAAATGAGTGTCAAAATTAATGAGTTGTCGATCCTTATTAAGGATAAAATTATTTGACACAAATCATTGTTAACTGTATTTGGTTTTAAATGTGAGATAAGAGACAATTCCTTATAATTTGCAATTAATTTACATAAATTTTTTTAGTTTTAGTATTAGATTTATTACACTATTTTTTAAAGAAAATATAGTTTCGTTGAACTTTTTTTTAGTTATCGTCGGATATTTTGTAATCGATTTGATATTAAATTGAAGGCCAAAAGTTGTCATTCAATATAAGGATTTGATTGTTTGTCACTAAATTTTGGGAATAGTTTTTACTTAAATGATAAAGAAATGAAGATTTTCTGGTATTAAAATAGTGTCACAAACTATCTGTCACTTCAGTCTGTCTTTGGATTACGTTTGAACTGTTTGTGCCTTAAAATTGTCAAAAAAGTTGATTTCAATTGAAAATGAAGGGAAAGATTGGAATTGTCGGCAGGTATTCACCCATTAAATGACTCTCTATTTAAATGTTATGACATTTTGTTATCACAAATAATTTGTTTTAATTAAAATTTGTTAAAATCAGTGGACTTATAGGGAGGAGTTGGGCGATGCTGTTCGCAGCCTCTGAGTTCAATGTCGCCATTTATGATATAATCAGTGAAAATGTGGAGAAGGCTTTAGTAGACATCGAAGCACAGCTCAAAAACTTGGAGTCGAAGGGTCTCCTTCGCGGCAAAATTAATGCCAAACAACAGTTCGCGTTAATCAAAAAGGCAGACACTTTAGAGGACTGCCTTCACGACGCTATTCACGTTCAGGTATTTATTATTCTTATCCACGACTCAAAAATTTGTCATTCATCATATATCATATATCATGGTCATTTTATAGTTGAAAGTTTGCATATTTTATTGAATTAATGTCTTTCATTAGTAATAATTCCTCATTTCTTTGATTGAATCGTTTGTCGACTATTCAAACATAATTAAGTTCCACAAAATCTGATAAACATTTGAAATGTCATATATAAAATGAGCAAGTTAGTTAGTTACTTAGTTAGTTAGTTACTTAGTTAGTTCATAGATGTAATCTGATACTGGAATGAGAGGCAAAGGCCTCATAAACGCCTTAACATAAAATCAATGAATTGAGTGCCGCCAGAGTTGAGATATTGAGAATTGGTTGGGATTCAGGAGAACCTTCCAATTGGACTCATGACAGACCTTCTCTTTAATCCACTTATTGAAATGTAGAGGCACTCCATTTACAGACATTTCTATATTCTGTTTAGAAAAATAACTTTATTTTCATTATAAAAGTTCATTAAATTAAATGAGTTTTGAATGAAACCAAAAAAACATCTTTAATACAATTGAGTTATTGTTTTCTAAGTTTATGTTCGCATCTTTTAATTCATTTATTAATTATCTCTGGAATCGCATAAAGTTTTCTTTTCTTAATTAGAGTCAAATAAATGATTTCTTTTTTTTAGAAAATTAATTTTCAAGTAAAAAGAAAAGGAGAGACGAGAGAGAGAGAGAGAGAGAGAGAGAGAGAGAGAGATAGAGAGAGAGAGAGAGATCTTAAATTTCTTTTTAGTCCTAGATTAATTAATTAATGGAATAATTTGGAAAATTTAATCAGTATTTGACTAAATTAGGATTATCTTGTTAAGTTTAATTCCACTTAATTAGACTCGATTAATAGTTATTATTTATAAATAAAATAAATTCAAATTTATTGCAATTCATAGTACATATATGTATAGTCAACCGATTAATTGAAACTAAATGTTTAGGGAATGTCTTAAATGGTTAAATGATATAAGCATTTGTTTTGATATTTATTTGATGACTTGTTTTGTGTCAAACTTAAGATTTGTTGAAATCACTATTCAATTAATTAAATGATGTTTTTCTTACATCCAATTAATAGTATATGTGTTTCTCTGCGGCCAAATCCCAATTAATTGACTCCATTTAAGTGTTATTTACTCTTCTTTTTCTTCTTTTTATTCATTGATTTATTTTCAAATTTAATTAGTCTTTTGTTATTCGCGAATAGAATATGAGACCAATTAATGATTTAATTAAAACTATGTTTTACTCAATTCAATAATAAAAATTACATTTAATTATAATAATATTAACAAAAAGTCAAAGATTTTTAAATTTCATTTAACTTTGAACTCATTTATCGAATGGAAATTTTTTTAGTCATTAATTAATTAAAATAATTGAATTCTTTAATAGGAGTGTGTTTTTGAAGATTTAGAGTTAAAACGCAAAGTATTCAAAGAATTGGATGAAATCGCATCGGATTCAATAGTTCTGTGCAGTAGTACCTCTTGTCTATTGCCATCACTATTTGCAGAACCTCTTAAGCATAGGAGTCAAGTAATTGTTGGCCATCCCGTGAATCCGCCATATTTTATACCTTTAGTCGAAATAATTCCAACGAAATGGACTGAAGAGAGTATCACTAAAAGAACTCTGGAATTATTCAAAACTATCGGACAAAAACCAGTTCTGATTAAGAAAGAAGTCAATGGATTTATAGGTAATCGAATCCAATACGCGATTCTCAGCGAAACCTATCGATTGATCGCCGACGACGTCATAAGTGTTGAGGACGTCGACACTGTTATGGCCGATGGGTTTGGACTGAGATGGGCTTTTATGGGTCCCTGGGAGACCGCACATCTCAACGCTACGGGTAATTTAATTTCCTATAATATTTATTATATCTATTTATTATATTCTTATTTATTTGTTTCAAAGGAATGAAAGAGTATTTTGAAAAATATGGAAAAAGTATGGAAGGAGTTTGCAATGACTTCGGTCCAAACCCTACATTTAGTCTCGACGAAAAGGGCGCTCAAATAGTTGTCGAAGAAATGAATAAACGAATTCCAGTCGAGAAACTGCCCGAACGCAGGAAATGGAGGGACGAACGACTCATTGCTTTGTCTCAACTCAAGAAAAAATTGGATCAATAGATAGAACTCTAAAATTGATTCCGAAGTAAATTCACTAAAATTTGGTTTAAATGCCGTCAATTAAATAAAAAAAATTTTAATATAAAATTTCAATAAATATTATATCAGTTGTTAAGACTCAAACGTTCAACAAATCAAACAATTGTTGAGCGGAAGAACAGAATCTAATGTTTAATGCATTCAATCAATTGATTATAACTTATGATTAGAGCCCTAAAAGAATATTCATTAGATTATTATTATTGATATAATGTTAGGAATGTTAGACTATTAATGGTATAAATCACGTTATCATCAGATTATCGGTTAATTGCAGTAAAAATAAAACAATTATTGCATTTAGTGATGAAAACAAATTCAAATCATTCAATATATTAATATTGGATTCAATAGATTAGATTAATATGACTTTTGTTGTGTATTATATAACTATTAATATTTCCTACATTAAAGTTATCTCGGTTAATGTAAGTCAACAATATAACAATACACGTGTCATTTTTAGTGTATCTTTATCATTTCTATAGAAATGTAGCATGAATTATACATGATGCATTTAAACTTTCATCAATTTAACTCAAAAGACATACGCCATTATTCACAAATAAAACTCATATATTGAAACTCAAATTAAGTTTAGTTTAAGTAATTTAAAGCTATTATAGCCTTAAAATAAAGTTGTATTCATAAAAGAAACTTAAGTATGAGTTACGACTCAAAACTCTAATTGTGAAATACAACAATAATACAACCCATAGAATATTGAGTCTGAATTTAATTTGTGAATAAAACTTAATTTTGAACTCAAGTTTTGAATGGAACTAACACTTAAGTTTCATTTATGAATACGACTACAGACATTCCGTTTTCAAAACGAAAATTTACTGCAATTTTACTGCAAATGCAGTATTGAAGTAAAGGCAAACTGCAGTTTTTTTCGCTTTGAAAATGGAATGTCTGTTTTACATCACTCATTATATACTGAGAAGTAAACCCATTTGTTCGACAGTAACGGATTTAAATGATCTTGATCTCTTTCTAAAGCTTATGTTTTATAGAATTTATTTATGAAAAAATTATCTGCCAATGGGCTATTGTTCCCGTAAAATAGGCTCGGTAAAATTGGTATTTAAAACTTTAAAAAAGATAAATTTTTGAAATATTTTGACATTACATTAGCAAAGTTTGAACATGATAAATTTTATTATTGAAATTGAATATTTTGAACTTTGAATTTATTGATATGAATGAAAATCAATATAAAAATGTGTAAAACAGAGTTATTCTAATGCAAAATATTCAAGTTTAACAAATAATATTATCATGTTCAAAAGATGTTTTATTAATGAAAAATCAGTTCAATATTTATCTTTCTTTAAAGCTTTAGACATCAATTTTACCTGGCCAATTTCACGGAAGTAATTGCCCATTGGCAGATAATTTGTACACCAATCAAACCTATGAAACATAAGCTTGCAAAAGAGACCAAGGTCATTTAAATCCGTTACTGTCGAACAAATAGGTTTACTTCTGAGTTAAAGAATATAAAACTTTAATATAAAGTTTATGCCATCAATTCATTTCTGACTTCAATTCTTTTCCTTTAATTTAATTTCTAAAATATTTTATTTATTAATAATAAGTTTTTATTAATATTTGTCAAAAAATTTACTTTTTATTATTAAAGCTTAAGAAATGTTTTCATACTCTGAAAGTTTTGTTGAGATATTATTAAAAATATGATTTTCGTTACGTTTGACAAATGATTTGCGATTATATTATAAAATGTTTCAAAACTAAAAATTATTTGATTTTATATTTGAAAATAGTTTCCAATATATTATTATATTCTTTAAAAAGTGTCAAAAAATGTTTAAAATATTACAATATTTACAACATATTCACAATAATTTATACAAGAATTTGGTGTTTGAAATCAGGTATGTATTGAGTGCAACACTTTATTTTATTCAACTTTTTATTTATATAATTTTATTTCATTTCTTTTGGTTAAAATCAAATAATTTATAAAATATGAAACGTTTAAAATTGATTTATTGTAGTCATAATCCGTTACCAAAAGGTGTCTCGTTTTGGCCTTCAATCAGACAAAAAAACTGAATAAATATTAGTATTAGTGATAGTATTAGTGATACACTTAATTGCACCGATTTTTGTCAAAAGTTAGATAACTAAAAGGAGTACTAAAAGGAGTACTAAAATTTAAAGTAATTGCCATTAAATATAAAGACTGTAATCAAGTGATCTCAAGACTTGAGACAAGGTTTGTCTGCACCCAAAATTGTTTTCAGGTATACTCTTGGATATGACCCCAAAAAAAAGATTCGGACTTAGAATTAGTTTTTTAAGGAGACTCTTCTTTACATCATTTTGAAGATATGTGACCTAGATGAATAAGTTGTAAGTAAACATTTTCCCAGCTTAATCTTTCTACTATCAGCTTATTTTTTATCCTTGCAAAATTTTAAAGTTTACAAATATTAGTGCTGTGCTATTGAAGTGGTGACCCAACTCTCTATTTATTCATAAAATAAATGACATTTCGTTTGACTTTTTATAAATAAAATCAATGGTTCGTTGAATTATATTTTTTTGAGTCAAATAAAGTGAAAAGAATTAATGAGATTCGGTCTCAACTCGTGTCTGATATATGGTTGGTCTAAAACAGGGCGCAGTTGTCAGATGCTGTTCGTTCGCCACTCTATCTTTAATACTCTTTAATATTGAATGAAATGCATTTCTGTCACTAAGAATGTGGACTCTTTAGTGCTTTTTTCTGGACTTTTTTGTCCGCTATTTAAAAGTGTTGCAAATCTGGACTCGATTTGGAAATCATAAAAACTTCTTAAAATGGTAATCATTTTCAGGTAATTTTCTTTAAGTTTGATAGTTCAAATGAGTAATGACTATATTTTATCAAAACTTTAGCTTATTTTTCATTTTTCATAGTTTTTAATCCAAAAAAAATTATTTCATTTCGTCTTTAATTAAATTTGAAATTAAAGTGAAATTTCAAATTAGTTTCGTTTACTTTAATTTAATTAATATTAAACATTTGAAAACTTGTGTTTTTGAAACTTAACTTTGAATTAAAAATATATAATTAATTCAGAAAAAATACTCTTCAAAAGTAAACTCTTTTCGGAATTTTAATCAAATGTTGAAAAATAATTACTTTAAAACTGAGCCCTTGTTTTGACAAATATTTTAATTATGTTCGGAGGAAATGCTTCTAATTATAACATTTCCTTTCATTTTTTATAAATGTTTTCAAATCTATTCAGAATAACTATTAATTAGACTATTAGTAACTAATAATTGATCAAGTTATTTGTATTGAGTAATCTGCTTCCTTAATTCAAATTTGAATCAAGGAAAATCTGTCAAAATTCAAATGACATAATATATAGTCTCAAAAACTTTCAATATATTAAACTGTCATTTATTTAATCAAAGACTAATTAATCAAAGTTTTGAAAGGATTATTAGTAATGATCTTGTATGTTTTTACATTGATCAGCTAATATTAAACGAAGATGAAGTAAACAAGTTTATTCAATAAACTTTATTACATATAATCTCTCTAATGAACTAAATTTCTCTCACATTATGTTTATTGCATTTAATTGAATGACAATTACTCTAATTATTATTGTTTTGCTTTTAATGACTCATTTATTGAAAGATTTAAAGATTTTGTTTCAAAAAGAATTCTCTGTTTATATAACTATCGTTAAACTACTGTTAAGTTTGTTCGCTTCAATTTGGGAGTTTTCATAGATTTTTCTACCCCTGAATATTGAAACAATATTTTGTGCACTTATAAGTTATAACCAGTTATTTAATAAATGAACTAAGTTTTATGTGTTTGAAGTGTACTCTCAAACTATAATCTGTTATATCTTTTATATAAACTGAGAGTCAAAGAAAAGTAAAATATATAAAAATCAAAAGAAATGTTTACAAGGATTTCAATGAGAAAAAGGAATTATCTCTGAATGACTTTTACATAAAAGTGGATTCAATGCAATCAATATATTCTTTTTGAAATTATTGAAATTACATTCATTTCACCAATAAAAGTAATAAAATACTCTAGATAAGTTTTTGCAAAGGATCTCAAGTTACCTTCGAGATTTTATATCCAAGAATATGATTTGAGTTGAGCTGAAATTCAATACAATGTTTAGTGATTTTGTTTTCGATTAAGGAGTTCCTCATTTAATCAATTTTGTGGATTAAGTAAAAATTCAAATTTAGTACCTTGCTTAAATTATATTAAAATTCCAAAATAAGTCTTTTGTCAATATTTGAGTCATGACAACAGTTAGAATACTTCCTAAACTCATCCATAGAGTGAATCTTTGAGTAATTTATTTTTGTTTATCAATTGTGAGCGTAAGAAGTCTTGGATGACATCTTCACTGATATCGACCTTCGATTCTATATTTGCTTTAATATAAATCACTTCAAATTAGAGGCAAAACGACTCGACTACTGATCTGACATTAATTATTCCGAGAGAAAGGAAACTAAAAACTAATTTTAAATGTTTTAAAGGAAATTAGCACTGATTTTGTGCGCCACAAATCGACTCAATCGTCGGTTGTCCGCACATTTCAAGCGTTCCCCAACTAAAGCACTAAATAAGCAAATAATGTATTCCTTTCTTTATTCTGTGTTAACTTTATTTCGAATTTTACGTCAATTGATTTTATTCAAGTCTTCTAAAAATAAATGAAATTTTCTACAATTCTGTATACAAATCGTCGAAAGAATAACAAAATTATATTAATTAATACAAATTCTGTTATATATTTATTCCTTTTCTGACTTTCGTCTTAAACTTGATAACAGTTTTTAGGAATATTCTAAAGAGAAACTCATCCGAACATTATTTGCTGAACATAATTGAAATCTCATTCGAATAAAAAAAAGTTCAAATCATTGCAACTAAATGTCAGTCATTCATATCGTTGTCAATCATTAGGTAAACAAAATTTTGTCTAATATTTGAAAAGATTTTCATTAAATGTTTTGATAATAAAATTAATTTTTGTTATTTAATTCTTTAGATATCATTCAATAGAAATGAAGTTATATTTATTTATTGTCGTAATCTTTGCCATCAAGTCTTCAAAATGTGGTAATAATTTGTTCGCTTTGTTTTAATTGTGTTTTAAGTTTAAACTTTAAATAATGACCAAGGTGATCTCAGTAAATCAATAATGATGGCCCCATGTGATTTTGGATATTTCCCCTGTAATAACTCTTCGATTTGTGTTAAACAAAAGCTTAATTGTGATGGAAATAAAGACTGTCCCGACGGATCAGATGAACTTCTTTGCGGTAAATCACTTTTCTTTATAATCTTTTGTTTTGTTATTTTCTAAAATTCCAATAAATATGAGAAATGAGTGAAAGTTTTGAATCAAATTTTAAATGAAATTATTTTTAAATTAAATAATTGTCAGTAAATGCTATGAAATGTATTTTTATTATATTACTGTAATCAGGGATAGAGAGGTCTCGACTATATTGAGTGCTATGGGATATTTCGAGAAAATCTCGACAGACTTAGTGTTTGTACATAGACTTAATGTTAAATTTTTCGAATGTTAGGGGTATTTTGCCAATTTTTGCTCCTAGCAATATTCCAGAAAACCTCTTTTCACTATAATTTAATAAAATTTTACAGAAAAAAAACATTAAAATTAAAATTAATAAAATTATGAAAAATTAAAACCCAATTGAATACAAATATTTGATATGAAGTTTGCTTTAGTTTAAGCAAGTTCAAATTTGAAATGAATGTATGTTTTTTACAGAAGAATTAATTACAATACTCTAAAATAGAGGCATTGATTTCACTTTTACAATATGAGAATGTGTTAAAAAGTCAGTCAATACAAGAAATGGTTGATTCAACAATTTTCTTTTGTAACTCTTTGCAAACGGCTTTCAACTGGCTAACAATAATTTTTTTTATTTTCACTTTTTTGCGCAAAGAATCTTCTTTTTATACCATTTTTATGATAATATTCATTCAATAAATGTCAGGAAAAACTATTTTTCTTAATTTAAGCTCAAATTCTCAACAAAAAAGTTTCCACTCAAAGAAAATGTTTTTTGTTGGTTTCACTTCATTTCTCCGAATTGTAATTTGACAAAGACTTCAAAATCAATAGTTTTTAGAAGGAATTGGCAAAAGTATGTGAAGATGTAAACGAAACCTTAATAAAACTAGTTTAATAACAAATATATAATTTTAAGCTAATTTGTATTTCTCTATTAAAATTTAATAGATTAAAAATTTTCTTGATACAAATGAAATAGATATTTATGAATCTTAAAGTACTTTTCATTAATAATATTCGCTTTTTTAATAATACTGTTTTGATAAACTTTAATATAAATTGATTGATACAAAATTTAATTTATTTTTTAAAAATGATTTTCGGAGTTATGGAACGCAAAGTTATGGCATTTGAAGTTTTGAGATTCGGAGAAGTGATACGGTTTTTGTTGTGCCCTTTGTGCTTTAAATGATCAATGACATTTTTCTGATACTTTAATTTATAGATTGTTTACGAAGAGATTTCAATAAATTTGTTGTGACTTTTGTTTTGTTCCTCTAAATCATAAACTCAATCAGTTTATTGGTTTAAGGATAAGCTTTTCCTCTTCAGTAGTAATTTATGTCTTTTCTTAATCGATGAATAGCCATAACATATGATACTCTTATAAGAGACAGAGCTATAAAAAGAATATTTTTTTAGGTTTTATATTCCACTGAGAAATCAATTTTATTGATAAATACAATTATTTTTAGAACAAAGAGTTTATGAATTGATTTCAATGTTTTGATGAATTTAATTACTTTTTCAGAGGATTCGCATAAAAGAGAGTATTATAACAATTTATTTCGGAAAAGACCCGATGAAGATCGAGAAAAACTCAAACAAGAAGGATGTCTATTAGCACAAATTCCAGAGATGTGTTCTTGTAATTCATTTCGTCTATTCTGTGAACATAGAAATCTTTATTCCGTACCAATAGATTTGCCGCAAGAAATAGAAGAACTGTAAGAATTAATGAAAATCACTTTCTTTTGTTATTAAGAATTTATTAAGAATTTAATGAATTGATAGACTATTCAATTATTTCCTCGTTTATAATAATCCATAGAAATTAAAGTCTAAAGTTAACCAAATTTTTAGACCATATTCTGACTATAGTTTTCAATTACCAAAAGCTCTTAAATGTTCTTGATAAATTCAATTTTATTTATATTTTGTTTGATACAAGAAGTAGAGTTCATATTTGCATTTTATTATCTAATATCTGAATAAAGAGGCTTTTCTACCAAAAAAGAAGATATTATTAGAGCAGAAAATGTGATCTCTTCTCTATTTTAGTAGAAAATTCTGTCGACAAAAGACTATTGTATTTCAGTTATAATAATCAGTGAATTTATGATAACTTGATATTAATAAATAGAAATTTTATGGAATTATTTGCATTTTTTTGTGCTAAACTTCTTAAGGTTTTATATAAATGAGATTTTAGTGATTTTGGATGGAATCCAATTATTTTATTTAATTAAAAAAAATGTTTTTGAGTTCAACCACTCTTTTGGCTAAACTTATTAATAAGTTACATGTACATATGAATATTTTCTATACTTTATGCTTTTAAATATGAATTCAATTTTAATTTGACCATGTTACATCAAATAAATCGCTGCATTTGAGTAAAATAACATTTTAATCCAAAGATTTAATAGAAATAATGCAAAAATATAATTAATAAAAAAAATGAAATTTGAATGAATTAGGAATTTTAATAACTAATACAATAATTTTAATTTAAAATTAGACACAATTGAAACTAAATTTAAATAATTATATAATCATAAAATTAAATTAAAACTAAATTTACACTGATACTAACTTAATTAAATGACAGAACAGTAATGAAGTTATATTAAGCAGAAAGACATTAATTCAAAACAAAACATTTATAATTTATTTTATATTAATAATATTTGATTGACACAATACTGTGCCACTCCTTTCTAATTTTAAGAACTAAATTATAAGATTTATTAAGTTATAGAGTATTTATTTATTGATTTTATAAACCCATTAAACCTCTAAAGTCCTCAAATCATTTGTTGTACTTTTAGTGAATAATAGTGTCGAATACTATTTCAAACATTTTGAGAAATAATTTCTAAATAATCTCTTAATTTAAGTTAATTTATATAAAATTCAAATCTTTTCTAATTTATTAATTTCTATAATTAATATTATCTCTAATAAATTCGTTAAAATATTGATTAGAACTGAAAATGCGTTTAAATGATTTGCGTTTTTGTGTAAAATGTTTTGATCCCTTTTAAAGGTTTGCATAAACGTTAAAAGGGTTAACAAAATCACTAAATTATCTTGGGTTTTATTTTTCAATATAATAGAAGTTTGCTTAATTTTAAAAATAGAAGCTAGCAAAATAAAGTAAACAATAAATAGATTTTAATTTTTATAATTTGATGTCTAATGTCTTCATTTTAAAAAATTATTCTTAAAATCTTATTAATAAAATTTATTAAATTAATTATTTTTTAAAGAAATTAATAAAATATATGCAAAAATCTCTCAAAACTTTTATTTACATATAACTATGTTTTTGCATTTGTGATGAAACATGGTCAAAATAATAATATCCTACACAAATGAGCTGATATCTAATACTATTTTTGTTGACAGCGATCTCTCCGGAAATTATTTGACCTCGATTAATGCGAAGAGCTTTCAAAAGACTTTTAATAAGTTAACTCGACTGTAAGTATATTCTTATACCTTTCAAACTGTTTTTGAATCAAATTATAATCAGATTTTGTTTATAATTGAATAAAAATTTTTTATTAGTTCTATATTCCATTCGGAACTTTAGGCTTATTTCAGGCTTTTTTTTCTCATTCCTAAATAATATAACCAGGTTCATTGAAAAATAAACCCTTTAATAATTAGTCAATTTAAATATTTCACCTTGAGTTTACGTTGTATCATGATCAAACCCTATTATAAAAAGATGCTGACCATTGACTATCAATTATTGTTCATATTTTAAAGCGCGTACTTTAAGTTCCTTAAAGTTCCGAATCTAAGTTCTATATTATACTCTAATTAATCAGTGATTATATATTTATGTATTTAAAATATTTTTTTCTGACTTAAAATTTGAAGCAAATGAATACCCAATTTTTTAATACAATCCAGCATTCAATACAAGATTAAAATGTTACTTGATCACATTGAAGGTTGAAAGTATTTTCATTATTATCTTCAATATCTTTAAATTTCATTTTGAAAAGTAAAGTATTAGATGACATGGCCAAAGATAACCGCTTCCAGGGTGGGGTATACCCCCTGGACCAAAAAACCTCAACAGGTCTTGTGCTAGTCCATAGACGTAATGTTAAAGTTTTCAATGTTCCAGGGGGGTATTTTGAAATACCCCCTATTAGCCATGTCAGGTATTAGTTAACTTTTCATTAACTTAAAAGCATAGAAAGTATTGATTTTTAATTAAAATACTTTTTCAATGACTAACAAATGTTTACAAATCATTAATAGAAGAGAAAAACAAATATTTTTAAAGTTTTTAAATATTCTTTACTGTCTATAAAACCAAACAAAATTCAGTTATTTTGACGAAATGACAAATAAGAATTCAAACGACTTATTTATATATTATATATTTGATTGATTCCGGTCAGAGTCAGATCACTTATTTTTAACTAAAAGTAAAAAATAATGATTTTTGATGTTTAGTTCCAAATAAAGCTCTTAAAAGATAACAGATTGTTAGTATTCTTACAGTTATTTTCTATACAATAAGTGAATACATGTATTTTGTTTACAAATTTTAAAGTAATTTAAATTCAACAAATAGTAGACATAAGGCATAGTATTATACTATACTATAATAGTTGTTTTGCAGGAATATAATGAGAATTTAATTTATAAATTTATTATTTAGTATTCTAACGGCGGCTGAAATAATATCAATTGAGAAGAAGTCATTTCAAAGTATGAAAAGACTACAACATCTTTACATTAGTGGCAATAAAATCTCAACCATCAGAAGTAAAACCTTTCAAAACAATCAGGCGTTAAGTTTATTGTAAGTCATTATTAATTTTTTCAATTTTTCAGTTATTTATTTACGATATAAAATAAGATATAAAAACTTCAAAAATTTCTATAAATACACAAAAAAATTTAGTTATAACTTTTGTTATTTTATTTTTTGTTTTTTGTTTATTGTTAAGACATATCAGGAAAAAGTTTGAACATTAAATAAAATTAAATTTAGTAAAAAAGAATTGAAATTAATGACATCTTTTGTTTTGAGTAGAGTTTTATCTCATAATCCGATCTCTCATTTGGAACCAAATTCTTTCGATGGTTTGTCAAATATGACCGAACTGTAAGTTTTTCATCGATTTGTCAGCGAAATAATCATTACTTTTGTTCTAATGATAGAGATTTAAGGGACTGTCGTCTCACGGATTTACCTCAACAAATATTTGATCCGTTGACCAGGTTGAAAATACTTTGGTTGGATGGAAACCTTTTGTCTATTTTGCCAAACGATGTATTTTCCAATTTGGAAGAATTGGAAACTTTGTGAGTGAACACAATTTTAAAATTTATATCACAAAATTTAAAAAATTTTATGTTGTTTTACTTATCTTTAATTAATTGGAGAAATGAATGAAAAATCTCTTAGGATTAGAGAAATATCTGTCCCTTTGGATTGAATACTCTATTCTGAGCCATTTATTTAGATTTTGATAATTTTATTGCATTAAAATTTAAACTTATATTCAAATAATTAATGATTACAACATTTGAATCACAAAATTCTAAATTAAATGCTTTTATCCTTAAAATATAAATTACTTCATATAAGTTGAGTTAAAACTGGATTTTATTGATTTGCCAAAAGAGAATGTATCAAATGTATCTTGTATATTTTAAAGTAAGTTTCAAAATTGTAAATTTATCAAATTGTTTATCGACTAAATGAATGTCAAAAACTGAGCGATACATTTGTCATTCACTTTGAATCTTATGTTTTTCAGTAAATTTTTTAGAGATTTATTTCCAGATTTTTTTTCAAACCTATATTTTTATGTAATTCTATTCATTTGAATATTTTATGTAAATAATAATTAAGTTATGAGCAAATATTGAATCATTAGTCCTAACTTAAACTCATCCAAAGTTTAAACTTTTTTTTATGAAAAGTCAATTCACTCAAAAACTACTTTAACTTTAAATATAAATTAATTAAAAGAGTAAAAAATTCATGAAAGTTCATTTACCTTGGTTATATTCAATCAATCAGAATAATTTTTGCAAATAATGGAATAATTGAATGTCTTTACAAACAAGAATTCAATTTAAGATTAAGTTATATCTCATTATTATTGATTTAATTAGTTTTTATGACAACAAATGACTATTAGAAAGTATAACTCGATTGTAATTTGTGTTTTGATTTATGCATAAATACTGGTTTTCCTAAATTTGATGTTTTAGTGGTTTATTGACAGATCTTTATCTCGAAATCTTATTCAATACGTGTCGTCCGATATATTCTGGGGATTGAATTCATTGCGATCGCTGTAAGTTTTACATCATTTTATTTATTTTCTTATTTTTATATCGAAAGCCTTATAATAAACTAAATTATATACACAGAGAATGTATGCTTTCATCGATCTATCAATTATAATAGTGATGATCAAGATCAAAACAAATTCTTTAACATTTTCAGGAAAAGTGTTGCCTTTTATTTAGTTGTAAATAGTTTTCAGACAATTTATTATCCTATTTCTGGTAATTTTAATACTTAACTTCCATTAAAACATAATTTATAACAATTTTAGTGAATAATTGATTCAACAATTAATCAAATTCTAGTCTTTAGTCTTAAGTCATTACTTATTATAAGAGGAAAAGAAAAGTCCCATAAAATACTGTATTATTTAAATAAATGCATTTATCAATAATGGCTTAAATAATGGCTTAAAAGAAAGAGATTTTAAAAACTTTCGATTCACTCATTTTAAGATTAAATTCAAATGAAATTAAATTTGGCTGAGATTTGTGTTTAAAGATTCTTAAAAGACTTCATTTTTATTCTCTTATTATTTCATTATTATTTAAAGCTTTTTTGTGAATAAAAAGTCGTAACAATTTTATTCTTAAGTCAAGTATTCTTAGGGGTCTTTTAAATTCTAAATTGATTTAAAAGGAATTTATTAAACTTGTAAATAATATACCCTAACATGTATTTTACATTACTTACCGACCGGCATTGCAGTGTACTTACAAACTACCGACATTGACGTGCAGTTAAAAAGGTTATAGCCTTTACACAGTAAAACGTATGTTAATTTTGAATAAAACTTTAAACAAACTGTACTCTGAGGCTCAAAAAGTAAACATTACGTTACAGTTTTTTTGTCAACAAATATGAAAACAATGCATCTCATTACTGAATGTTTTAAAAAAGTGATCGAATATTCACATATGTTATAAGTGATGTTACCCACTTTGCACGCTAATGCCGGTCGTTTGTAAGTGCACTTCAATGCCGGTCCGTAAGTTTGTGTACCAAATCTTTAAATGTTTCACATTTCACTGTAGTGACAGAGTCCTAACTACCTGTTTTAGAGATTGTCCTCACAGAAAATAATTAATAAAATTATATTTAATATTTTATCAAAAATATTGTTCACAATGATTAAATTTAATTTTTAAACAATTTAATATTATTATATTATCTTTTTTATATAACTTTGTTTAATTATAAAGTTATTTATATAATAGGTATTAATTTATCTTTTTTTGTATTAAACGGATCCCATACTTATTTTAAACTATTTTATTATATAATAACAGATATTCCCAATCCTTTCAATCCCCGAGGAAGGATGTTAGGAATGGGCACTTTGATTCGGCTCAAGGGGTATTAGGGGGTTGTATTTTTAAAACTAGCCAAATTTCAAAAGACGTATAACGTCGATTTTACGTTGTTTTCTGACAACATTATGTCATACCTTAACGTATTTTATAAAATTTTGTGCAAAAAACTGTAATTTTGACTTTTTATAAAGTTTTATGTTATTTTCAGGGAAGCCATGGTCAAATTGATAAATGGTATTGTTATTTTTTACTACCTCGCTCGCGAAATGGGGTAAAGTTGGTATTTTTAAAATGGATGCGAAAGATAAATAAGGAAATTTTATAATTTTATTGGTATTTTCTTACATTTAGGCAAACAACTCATTCTTCTTTAATATTTTCTAACATATTTGAACTTATTATGAAATATTAAATAAAAAGCCATTTATAGTCTATATTTAGAATATAAATCTGTTAGGACTCATTTTTAAATGACTAACTATTTTAATTGCTTTTAATAAGAAAAAATGAATATTACGTTGAAAAAGGAATTCACTTCACTTCACGTAATTTTAATTCTTATATTAATTGAAAGTAAAAGGAATTGTAATGTAAAAATTAATTACATTTCCGTTGCCATGTCCACTAATGAAATTTTTCAAATACTTATAAACATTTCAAACATCAATTAAAATGAAATTACAGTTTATAATGAAATTAATAAATTTAAATGCATTTCGAAAATAAAATTATTAATTTCATTGTAATATAATTAAGATTCTACACCTTATGAAAAAATCTAACTCCGTTATTTGAATATTTCGAAAATGCCTTGTTCAATTTTGATACTGTAAAAATAACATTTTAAATAAAAATAACACAGTTTTGTTTTACAAAAATAAATTTTTGAAAATACATAATGGCTAATTTTTGAAATGAAATTTTTAAGTTTGTAATTTTTAAAAAGAAAATTTATATTTTATCAAAACTATGAGCTATTTAAAACAGAAAATTGAGAAAAAATACATTTTAGTAATCACATTAACAAAATAATAAGTTAATCATGGTCTTCAATTCCATTTTTTCCTTGAAACAACCTAAAAATATTTTTGACGTAATTCATAGATATCACATAAGTATTTGATATAGAGATTTGTGCTTATCTCAAATATCAAGTTAAATTTTTGATCAGATTAATGGTTTATAAAATTTTCATTAAATAATATTTTTGAAATCAAATAATTTAAAAAATTTCGATCATTTTTAAAAAATAAATAGATTAATATGTGTATAAACCGATGGATAAATATAGTGAACAAAACGCATACACATAGCATTAGTTTTGTTTCGAAATAAAATTAATTTAGAAAACTCTAACCAAAATTTTTTATTTATTGAAAAATATTTTTTTCAATACTAAATAAGTAATTCTTATTAATTGTAATAATAAATATAAGGCACCGGTTTAGTATATGGCCGGCGCCCTAGGGGTGCGTGTCATATATCGTTGGAAAACTCAAAAGGAGAGGAATTTATATATTCAACATGAAATGTCTGTGATTAAAGGTTTAAAAGTTAGGAAATATGCCCTTAATACATTAATATATAAGAAAAAGGGCATAACTCAATCAAAATATTTCAACTATCTTAACTTAATCTAACCTAAACTAACCTAACTTAACCTAACCTAACCAAACCTAACATAAACAAATCTAATCTAACTTAAACTAACCTAACCTAATATTGAGTTATACCCTTTTCTTTATATATTTCAATCCATAAAGAGCATATTTCCTAACTTTTAAACCTTTAGTTACAGACATTTCCTATTGAATATATAAACTCCTATCCTCCTAAGCTTTCAAACGATATATGACACACCACCTTAGAGCGTGGGCCATATACTAAACTTGTTCCAAATATAAAATTAAAAAAATAGGGCTAAAATCGAAATATATTTTTAAACAATATTTAAATTTGCTTTTAGCTAAACATTTCTGATTATATTACATAGATTATTTCAAATTTAGGGAAGTTTGTTTTTGAATTCCTCCTAAAATGTTTAAATATTTTTTTGAGGAATTTTTTGCAAAATATTCTAAGATCATCTAAATTGTAAATAAAAGGGAAAACATTATTTTATCCATCTTTTCTAAAAAGAAAATTCGATTAATTTTTAAAAACACGATAAAAAGAATGTTTTTCGTATATTATAATTAATTACTATTGTTTATTGGAGACATTTTAAACAAATAGGCTAATAATTATTTGTAAGCATAAGCTTTCTCAAAACAAATAATGGAGAAATTAGTATTTGAAAT